>JBBPLE010000938.1:0-10542 GCA_038089675.1 Boletales sp. KT-2023b
AACCAAGCTTTGGCTGTGGTATAGCTTCCATCAAAATGATCAGGGGGGGTGATATGGAGTTCTACAGGTTTATGTGGGGGAGGTGCTATCTCACTCATGCTGACTGATGGGGCTGGAGAGGATGGCTCTGTGGGAAGAAACAGGGGGAGGGTCTGTGGATGGGGAACTGATGTGGAAACGACAGTGGACAGGACGGTTCCTCTGGTGAAGTGGAGGTGTCATGTGAGGTTTGATGGAGATGGCAGTGTGGGTACCCTATTTAAGGATAACTGCACAGAGAGTTTGTGTGAGAGGTGGGTGTCAAGCAGGTTTTTGTGGGCAGGGATTTCAATGTCTTTGTCCTCTATGTTTGTAGGGACCGGGGTGGGGTGGTGCAAAGAATCAGAGTCTGAGGGGTAGGGTTCTTGGATGCATTCTCAATAGAAGTGTGAATCTGGGGTATGGAGGTTGCCTGAAGGCCTAGGGTTTCTGGGGCACTGGTGTGAAATGGTGGGATCTACTAGATAGTAGTCCTATTGAAGACAAGCAATTCCTTTTGTTACACTTGGTCCAGGTAGGAACAAGCGTAGATCTAGTGGTAATCACCTAGATCAAGGACAGGGATTGAGGATAATGTACTGACATAAGTCAGGGACTCCAGAGATGAAGGTCAAGGGTTCTGGTGGACGAAGGTTCAAAGTGATGTCAAGTGACATCAAGGATCTCCTAGAAAGATCAGAGGTTCTGGGTGGACAGGAACTAAGGATGACAATGAGGAGGCACTAAGGCCAAGCTTAGGGGGGACTCAGAGGAGGACAAGGGAGTGAAGGTGAAAACCTAAGGTAGGAATTGCTTAGTATTTACTGTACATGTGCAGCTAGTATTTATACTAAGTAGTGCTAGTCATACTGAGTCACTACAAGTCATCAGATAGCCATAAGGCTGCAGAGACTAAGTATAGAGCTATGCAAGTCTGTGTAAAGGTGCCGCAATCAAAGGCTATGAAAGATGATAAGAAAATGGAGAATAAATAGTGCAGGCTGCACAAGTGGAAACACATAGGAAAGGTGATCAGAGATTTCTATGTAAATATAGATAGTAAGTGTAAGTAGACACAGTAAAGTCTAGAACGTGAATGGATATTGATGTTACCATGTCACATAGTGAAAGAATCAAAAGATGACTGAGAGAGATTGTTATGTAACAAAGAAAGAAAAGATAGGGGGGTCTCATCAATTGTAACACCTTCTTTCTATTTTTACTTAGAGATCTCTGATCTTAGCCTATGCATTCCCACTTGTGCAGCCTGTGCTATTTATTCCTATTCTTTCTCATCATCATTCATATAGCTATTGATTGCAGCACCTTTGCATAGACTTGCATAGGATTATACAGTGAGCTCAAAAACCCTTTCCATACTATCCCCAAGTGCAGTGCATGAAGCACACTGCCCAACACTGTGGGATTTTCACTTAGCTTTGGTGGAGGTATAAATAGTACATACTCCCAGCTATAGAATTTCCCCCTGGGTCATGTGATTTGGTTCATACACCATGAAGATATGAATATTTTAAAACAGCAATGCCATGGAAAGGGTTTTTGAGCTTTTGAATTGACAAGAGTATTTGGGTATTATCAGTACTTGATATAGCTCCAATGACTGTGTGAACAGTCCTAGGCATTCTTTAATCAATTTCTAACACTTTTCAACTGGTATACTTTCCTATTCCTCTTAAGCTTGACCTTTAATTCATAAATCCCATTAGGGGTTTTTTTTTTCTCTACAAGCCATTCCCAAAGATTTTCAATAGGGATTATGTCAGGATACTGTGCAGGACAAACCATACTCCTAAATTCCTGCTCCTCTAGCTGCTCCTTGACCTTTTGCAGGTGTACTTGGGATTACATATTGTCTTTTTGAAAGATAATGTTAGGAGGATGGAGCTCATAATGCTTCAGGGTTTGCTAAGTTTATGCTTCAAAATGTGAAGGTGGAGGCCACCACCCATACTACCATCAATCTTGATAGCAAATCCAACACCTTCCCAAGTCATACAGCCCCACATCACTCCCCTAACCATACATATGCTTTGTATCAGGTGATTACTACATCCCTCATTTGTGTTCACTTACAGCCATTTGACCCTAGGCAATTGATTTTGGTCCCATATGACCATGTTACATCATTTTAACCTTTTATATTCCAATCTTTGTGGACAAAAGCATAATTCATGCAAATCCTGTAATATCTGGCTAAGAGAATGACTTGACCAAAACCTTTATACCAGATCTCTTTAAACAAAGAGATACAATATGGGTAAAGAGGGGTTGAAGTGTTGAGTATGTCAAATGTTGGTAGGAGAAAGCATGAAAGTGTGACCCCTAACATCTTTGAAAAGAATAGAACACATCTTGTATCAATATTTGGATGTAGCAGAAGGGTTAACACCAGTTTGCTTGGCAGTAATCTCACCAAAGTGGTCAAAATCAAGTAAAAAGACAATAATATTTTGTTGAGTAAGAGAGAGGGGATTGACCATGATGTGGATGGTAATGGAATAGTGCATTGGCTAATTTAAACTCAGATATACCATTTATATGTATATCTTCATTTGTACTAACAAATAAGAGCAGTTTCTCTATGATTTCACTATGCTCCTGGTTCTCAATTCAAAAACTCAAAAACCCTTTCCATGGTGTTGCTGTTTTAAAATATTCATATCTCAATGGCATGTGAACCAAATCACAAGACCCAGGGGGCGAGTGTGTAGCCAAGGGTATGTACTATTTATAACACCACCAATGCTAAGCGAATTTCCCACAGTATTGGGCAGTGCACTTCACACACTGCATTTGGGGTTAGCATGGAAAGGGTTTTTGAGCTTACTGTACTTAGATTGCACAGCCTCCTGGCTGTCCTCTGACTTCTGGTGACTCAGTATGACTGGCACCTTGTAGTATAAGTACTAGCCCCCATGTACTGTATTTTCCCAAGAAATTCATACCTTAGGTTTTTGCCTTCAACCCTCAGTCCTCCTCTAAGTCATCCCTAAGCTAGGCCTTAGTGCCTCCTCATTGTCATCCTTTGTCCCTCACCACCCAGAACCTCTGCAATCCTTCTGGGAGATCCTTGATGTCATCTGATGTAACATCACACTGTCATCCACCAGAACCCTTAGTCTTTATTTCCAAAGTCCTTGACTTACATCAGTATGTAACCCTCAGCCCCTGTCCTTGACCTAGGTGATTATCATTAGGTCTACACTTGTCCCTACCTGGGTCAAGTGTAACAATTCTGAGCTAATTTGACCACTCCAGACATACAGTGAGGTCAAAATGTTTCCCTCAAGGTGCAATGGGTAATTGTGCATTTGTCAAGGATGCTTGACTATGATCAGATTAGCATGGGTTTGGAAATCTCACTTGCCACCATAAAACATGTACAGTGAGGTGCAAAACTATTGCAATAATTAATCCTTGTGCAGTGCATGCAGTGCACTCCAAATACCTGTGGGAATTTTGCTTAGTGTTGGTGGGGACAAATGGAGTACAAGCCCCTAGTTACAAATCAGTCTCTGGGTCATGTGATCTGGACCTCACAGGTGGCTGTGGAGATATGGGCATTTCAAAACTGCAACACCATTGCAACAGTTTTGCACCTTACAACACACAATGTAAAATCTTAACTTGGGAAGTGCAGACTTCGTCAACAGAAACCTTGCTTGAGCAGTGAGAGTGCACAGGCAAGTGGAGACAAGTACTATTAAATACATTTAAATAAATACTTTTAATGTACATAACAAATTAGTGACAATGAGAAGGACTTGAGCAAATGGAATCTAAGAATCTCATCACATGCAGATAATGCTTATTTAATCTATTCTCTAGCATGTTTACCTTTGATTGAGAGCAACAGGTCATTGAATGACTTTGGTGGTGGTTGTTTGGGAGTGGACAGGGAGGGAGAATGTAGGACATGGAATGAATATCTGCTGTGAAGTTGTTGTAATTGCTGAAGGATGTGTGGGATAGGATGAAATGAATGCATGCAGTTGCTCCTTGTAGGACAGCACAATATAAGTGAGGTGGGATTAGTCTGCTGTTCATGTTGTGTGCATGGAAGGGGCAGATGGAATGAGTGCAATTTTGTATGATTTGCTGGAGTGCTGTATGTGCACCAGTTGAGTGTGTTGGCCAAGAGTGGGTGGTGTTGTCTGGGGCATAGTTGTTGACTGAGTCTCTTGGCTGTGTGTGTTACACTTGGCCTGGGTAGGGACAAATGTAGACCTAACAATAATCACCTAGGTCAAGGACAGTGTTACGATCGGTGATAACCCCCTATCTTTTCTTTGTCTGTTACATAACAATCTTTCTCAATCATCTTTTGATTCTCTTGCTATGCAACACAGTAACATTAATATCTATTCACATTCTAGACTTTACTGTGTCTACTTACATCTACTATCTATTTTTACTTAGAAAACTCTGATCATCTTTCCTATGTGTTTCCACTTGCACAGCTCACACTATTTATTCTCTTCATCATTCATAGCCATTGATCACAGCACCTCTGCACAGACTTACATAGCTATATACTTAGTTCTTGCAGCCTTAGGGCTATCTGATGACTCGTAGTGACTCAGTATGACTAGCACTACACAGTATAAATACTAGCTGTACATGTACAGTAAACACTAAGCAATTCCTACCTTAGGTTTTTGCCTTCATTTCCTCATCCTCCTCTGAGTTCACCCCTAAGACTGGCCTTAGTGCCTCCTCATCGTTATCCTTAAATCCTTATCCACCCAGAACCTCTGTGATCCTTCTAGAAGATCCTTGACATCATCTGATGTAACCTTGAACCTTTGTCCACCAGAACCCTTAACATTCATCTCCAGAGTCCCTGACTTATGTCAGTATGTTACCTTCAACCCTTGTCCTTAATCTAGGCGACTACTGCTAGGTCTACACTTGTTCCTACCCAGACCAAGTGTAACAAAAGGAATTGCTTCTCTTCAATAGGACTACTATCTAGTAGATCCCACCATTTCACACCAGTGCCTCAGAAACCCTAGGCCTTTGGGTGACCCTCGCAACCCTGACTCACACTTTTACCAAGAACAAGTCCAAGAACCCTACCCCTCAGACTCCAACTCCTCACATCACCCCACTCTAGTCCCTACCAATGTAGAGGACAAAGACATAGAAATCCCTGCCCATGAGAATCCACTAGACACCCACCTCTCCAATGAACTCTCTGCACAGTTATCCCAAAATAGGGTACCCACACCACCATCTCCACTAACTATCACATGACACCTCCACTTCACCAGTGGAACTGTCCCATCCACCATCATTCCCACACCAATACCTCACCCACAGATTCTGCCTCCATTCCTTCCTACAGAACCCCCTTCCCCAGTCCCATCAATCAACATGAGCGAAACAACACCCTTTCCACATAAACCTGTGGAACTCCGCATCACCCCCCCTGATCACTTTGATGGAAGCTATACCACCACCAAAGCTTGGTTCACCTCCATGGTATTCTACTTCCTGGTCAACAAGGAAGTCTACAACAATGATACCAAGAAAGTGGCATACACCCTATCATATATGACCAAAGGATCTGCTGCCACTTGGGCTGCAACCTATCATATTAAAATTTTAGCAAATGAAGAAACCATCACTTGGGACAAATTCAAACAAGCTTACCAAGGAACCTTCTACCATCATGACAGCAAAGCTGTATCCATCACTGCCCTTAACTCCCTACAGATGAAAGGAAACTCTATGGCCGATCTCACCTGATATATTGCTGAATTCAGAAACCACATTCAGATCTTTGAAATCACTGATGAAAATGTCCTAATCAGGTATTTCACTGCTGGAGTTATGGTAAACCTCATGAAATGAATCATGTCTATGGATACGGTACCCACCAAAGTCGAAGACTGGTACAACAAGGCAGTACACTTCCTCAGCCAATTCCAGAAAGCTGACAATATCATGTGAGCTAGCAGAAACCCATCCCACACCCCATATTGATCCTTCCAATCACACTCCCATGCTCAACCCACATGTGATCCTAATGCAATGGACATTGACACGATCTGTATCAGGAGATTAACCCTGGAAGAACGTAAACAATGTATCAAAAAGGGATTATGCTTCCGATGTTGTCAACCCAGACATAATGCAACCAAATGTAACAAGTTCCCTAGTCACCCTCCCCCCAGAAAAGTTCAACAAACCACCACCACCACCATTGAGGAGATCAAAGAATGTAACAATGACGACATGAAAGTAAACCGTGTCTCAGGTTTTTAGAGAGGAGGTCCAACCCAATGTGGGCCCCCTCCCCAACTAGATGTGCTCCTGTACTTACATCTCAAAGTGATCAAAATGCTATCTATATTCCTATTTCGATCCTGAGTGCATCCCAAGACGTTGGAACCTGAGCACTGGTAGATTCTGGAGCAACCATATCATGCATTGATTGGCATTTTGCCAAAAGATGGAAACTCCCCCTTGAAAGACTCCCTTCCCCTATCCCTGTATGCAATGTCAATCAAACTCAAAATCAAAATGGCAACATCAAATTCACCACCTTCATTCCAATACACCTTAATAACATAATCCAAAGAATCCATTTCCACATAATGCACTATGGAAGGGAAAACATTATCTTGGGGCATCCCTGGCTGAAAGAAACCAACCCCACAATTGACTGGGACAAAGGAACCATGACAATCTACAAGGAACAGGATCAGACTAAAGAACTTTATGTTCCAAAAACCCCCCTCAAACCCATGAATCATACTCCACTCAACTTAGATCGAAAAGAAAGCCTTCTTTGCTGATATCTTGATCAAGAAGGACCTTTAGACTTCTGCAAATGAGCTATCATGAACCGAATCACTCATTGAGCAGCTAAATTTGGCTTCCAACATCCCTTTGGGGAAAGTTATATTCGAGCCTTCACCACCGCAACCAAGCTAGCCATTGAGGCCAAAGACCCTAAAGACATTGTTACCCTCCCACTGGCATACCACAAATTCCAGGAAGTATTTTCCAAGAATGCTGCCCACCACCTTCCCCCATCACGATCCTATGACCACAAGATAAATTTAGATGAAACTTTCATGCCAAAAGTCTTTAAAATCTACCCTCTTACCCCCAAAGAATGAAAAGCCACTGATAGTTTTATTGATGAAAACCTCAAATCTGGCAAAATAAGTCCATCCAACTCCCTGCAAGCCTCCCCATTCTTCTTTGTCAAAAAAAAGGATGGAGGACTATGCCCCTGCCAAGACTACAGATATCTTAATGATCATACTATCAAAGATGTGTACCCTCTTCCCCTGATCTCCGATTTTATCGACAAACTCAAAGATGCTAAACTCTTCACTAAGTTTGACATATGATGGGGGTACAATAACATCCACATCAAGGATGGACACCAATGGAAGGCAGCCTTCATCACTTACCATGGACTTTTCGAACCAACAGTAATGTTCTTTGGACAATCCAATTCCCCTCCCACATTCCAACAGTTTATGAATGACTCTTTCTGTGATATGATTGCTGAAGGATGGTTAATCATCTATATGGATGATCTTCTTATATTCTCCTCTGACCCAAAAACCCATGAAAAATACACCAAGAGGGTCCTCCAATGAATAAAAGAGCTTGACCTCCATCTCAAACTGGAAAAATGCAAATTCGCCACCCCAGAAGTCAAGTATTTGGGCATGATAGTCAAACCAGGAACTCTTGCAATGGACCCTGTAAAACTGGACAGCATCCAAAAATGGCCAACACCTACCAAAGTAAAGGACATCCACTCCTTTTTAGGATTTGCAAACTTCTATAGATGATTCATCCCAAACTACTTGAATCTTGCACATCCCCTCCTGGATTTAACCCAGAAAAACTGCATCTGGGACTGGTCCCCAGACTGCAATATTGCCTTCCAGAAACTCAAAAACAAATTTTTGGAACAACCCATCCTCTGCTTTCCTGATCTCAATAAACCCTTTGCCATTGCCACTGACGCCTCCAAGTTTGCCTCTGGAGGAATCCTCCTCCAAACCGATGAGAATGGAGATTGGAAACTGTGCTCCTACCTCTCTCAATCCTTCTCTCCCGCTGAAAGAAACTATGACATCTACAACTGAGAACTCTTGGCCATCATCCGAGCTCTTAAAATGTGGAAACACTATCTCCATGGCCACCCCACTCCTGTCCAAGTCTTTACTGACCATAAGAATCTTACTTACTTCAAACAACCACAGAATCTAAATTGCTGACAAGCAAGGTGGCTTCTTGACCTTGCCAACTTCGACCTTTGGTTGATTCATGTGGCTGGAAAGGACTTGGCAGGACCAGATGCACTATCCTACCACCCCAACTTGATCCCTGATGATGAACAACACAATCATGATGTAACCCTCCTTCCACCTTCCCTATTTGTCAACATGATTGACACAGCCTTA
The DNA here is from genome assembly GCA_038089675.1 of Boletales sp. KT-2023b. Taxonomy (NCBI): domain Eukaryota; kingdom Fungi; phylum Basidiomycota; class Agaricomycetes; order Boletales; species Boletales sp. KT-2023b. The sequence continues at coordinate 8,478 of JBBPLE010000938.1, forward strand.
ATCAACAAACTCTGTGTTACGCTTGGTCCGGGTAGGAACGAGCGTAGGCTCAAAGAACTAATTTGAGGGTCAAGGGTTCGAGGGATTTGGTCAAGAGACGCTTGCCAAATAGTCAAAGAGGGTCGTCTGACAATGAGTCGACGAAGGGTTCAAGGGTTCGTCCGACGATGAGTCGACGAAGGTTTCAAGGATTCGTCCGACGATGAGTCGACGAGAGGTTCAAGGATTCGTCTGACGATAAGTCGACGAGAAGTTCAAGGTAGAATTGAGCAGGACTAAGCTGGGGTTACATCTAGTAAGACGACGGCTTAAGTACTGCGAAAGATAGAAGGTCATGGAAGGTTAATGACTAAACGAAGTAAAGATAGAACCTTCCACAGGAAATAGAAGCGTAGATAGCAAGAATAGAAAACAGAAATGAAAGGTGTGCGATGAACACGTTGCATGTTCTAGAGCACTCTAGAGAAGGTGAAAGATACCGGGTTGGGCCGGTCTATCGTAATTAAGAGTAACCAAGAAAAGAAGTGAATCGTAACATTACCCCCGGAGTACATTCGAAATCACTATGAAGAATAAAATCAAAAAGGAGGAATCAGAAATCCATACACCTATCTCCACCAGGGGAACCGGTCATGTTGGCGTATGCAGAGTCATCGTACCCCGGATCATTGTCATTCAGGTCGAGATCGGCGAGTTCAAGGTCAGGGGAGGGGCGACGATGACGTTGACGAGGATGGGGAGTTTGACGATGGTGATAAGAAGGGGGAGGAATAGGTCTGGGAGCTGAACCCGAGCTAGAGGACGAGGGGTTGGAGAGTCGTTCGACGAGGGGTTGAGATGGACCAGAACGTCTAGAACGGGTGGGAGAAGCGGAGGAGGAGGAAGAATTTACGGGGTTAAGAACATGAGGGCGAGGACGGCGAGGACAGCGGTGTTGGGTATGGCCAGGATGGTGGCGGGCACAGTGGGGACAAACGTAGTACGGGCAGTTGACGCGGATATGGGAGAGTCGATGGCAATGGAAGCATGCCCGACTGTAAAGGTAATGGTCGGGGGATAGGGGTACATTATGTTGTCCGTCCCAGCTGACTTCAGCTCGTTCTATGACAGCTAATTCCTCGAGGGTGAGGGGTTCTTCGGAGATTTCGGGGGAGGGGTTCTGGTGAAGACGTTGGCGTTCGTCGAGTTCTCGGGTATAGCGTAGGACGTCGGTGGCCAATCTATCCATTTCAAGCTGGTGCATGACGGAAAGGACGAGATTAGTAAGTTCGGTGCGGGTTTCGTGGAGGGCAGCGACGTGTTCCGTGGGATAGTCCGACATACGGTTGGCAAGGGGATAGAGGGTGTGGATTTCTTGGAAAAGGAGAAGAAGGGTATCAAGGGGGGAAAACAGTTCTAAGTGAGCATGAAGGGGGGTAAGGAGGTGGGGTGTTTCAAGGAGTAACATAAGTGAAGATTGTTCGGTAATGGGGAAGGGATTGGGGCGAATGCGCTGGGCATAGAGGGGAAGTTCAACGGAGACGACGGGGTTAGGATCAAGGGGTAGGAGACGTAGAGGAGGGGACGTAGACTGGGGAGCGCCTGGATTGTAATTAGTGGAATCGAGTCCTTGGATACGGTAAAGCAGAGGGGTGGTCCAGCCAGTCGTAGCAGCGGTGGGGGAAGGGGACCTAGCAGGAGTGGACATGTTTATGTTTCGTGGGTGGTGCGAGGGAGGATGAAGGAAAGACGTGAGGATGGAGAGTCTTATACTCCGTCAAGATTTCCTTGGCATGGTCAAACTCCGATTCGGGTAACCAGGAGTCTTCTTCGGCCGAATATCCTTTCCAGCGGACTAGGAATTTTCGGTTGGTCGGGGTTCCACGGTGTCGGATGATCTTTTCCATTTCGTACTCCTCTTCTCCGTTGATAAGGTCAGGTGGGGGAGAAGGGAAGTTCGGTCCGTGTACGTCGTTTTCGCGATAGGGCGATAACAGGGATGCATGGAAGACCGGGTGAATTTTCCACGTTCGTGGGAGACGGAGTTTATACGTGAGGGAAGAAAGGACCTGAGTAATGGTAAATG
>JBBPLE010000939.1:0-10542 GCA_038089675.1 Boletales sp. KT-2023b
CGGGAAACGATCCTGGATCTCTTTCGCCACTTCGGGAGCGGTTGGGGAGGCCCTAAGCGGCAAGCAAATTAAAAAGCAAGAAACAAGGAGCGGTCAGAAACAGACCTGTAGATAATGGCTACGTTAGATCCAGCCTGAGCGAGGGCAAAGCTGATTGCTCTGCCGATACCGCGATTGCCACCGGTAACGACATGAAGACCTGAAAAACGTAGTATGTGAGCCGTCAAAGCACCAGAATACATGCACGACGGACCCTCGAGCTTGATGAACTTTACAGATTCGTATGGAGAAGGCTGAGAAGCCATGGTAAAGACTGAGGAGAGTGATGGGACAAAAGGAGGTACAAGCCTAGGGATGGGATAAAGCCCCTAGGATGGGCTTGACGAAGGTCGACGTCACGCCAATAGTATGTTTTCCAATTAGAGTGTTAAAATCAAATACTTCTAGATCGAGTGACCTCGATAGTTTGTTCAACTTCCGTGTACACTGTGCATTCTGAGCTCAAAGAGTCTCTTCAGGTGGTGTAATGGGGAGTAAGTTGGCAGTTGAATAACAATTTTCAAGTGGCTGTGCCAAGGCCCCTTAAAATCGCCGAGCGCCCGTTTGGTACTTGATCTTAATATACTGACTACTATACAGTAGCTAGTTGCAGTGCAAACTCATGCCTCTGAAAGTATCACAGAATGTCAAAGCGCATACAGTCGACCTGGTAGACGCGCAGAAGAAGTTCATGTGTCTTTGGCGCGACTCTACACATGCGGTGAGACACTGTTCATCGTGATCGTGAGCGGTCCGTGTCACATTGTCGACACTGCTGCATTTAGTGTTAACGTTAGCCCCTTACCCCAGGTTTTCAGATCCAGCTTTTAGATTTGTGGGGTATCATTCAATCATTCAATATATCGATGATGATTGAATGCTGACCCTCATCCGATCAATGATCAATGTTTTTTTTTTCCTTCAATTCAGACAATCAGTCGAAGATTCTTGATCGAGTGTGGCCCCTTCATAATGTAAGATGTCATAGTGGTCACACTAGTGACGGCGCCCTCGAGACCCGTAGTCTTTGGTGACGAAGTTCAATACAATCGTCCATGGGGCGAGCAACAAGAGGGGCCTTCCAGGCTCAGGATAAAAACCCTCGTCGTCTGACGAGTCTCCACGTCCACTACGCCGTCCTTCTTTCGTTAGTTTTGGCATCACACCTTCCAATATGTCGTCTATGTCTACTAGCACGTCCAGGAAGACTACCGAAGCGCAGAAGGATGTCCGCGGTATGTCGTGACGTGTCGCAGCTGCTTGTGCTCACGCACACATCTGGTCAGCCACCGTCGTCGTTGCTGGCGCCGAGCGCGGCATTGGAAAAGCAACCTGCGTGGATCTCGCGCGTCTCGGCGCCAACGTTGCCATCCTATACAAGTATATCATCTCATTCCTTGCCTCCATCGTTCTCATCGCATAAAGGGAGTCCAAAAAAGCCTCCGAGTTTGCCGAAAAGCTTCAAAAAGAGATCCCTGAGGTTAAAGTTCGCGTACGTTCACCCTTTTCTACCCGTGTGCCGTTTTACGAGGATGCGTAGGCTTACCAATGCGACTCATGCGATCCCAACCATCTGAAAAATACGCTGAAACACATCGAGCAGGACCTTGGCGAAGAGATCACCGGCCTCGTCATCGTCTGTTGTAGCTCTTCCGCTTGGAGGCTCGCTTGTTGATGCTGCTTGTCAGGACTTTGGTTACGTTGTCACTAAGCCCGCATTGAGGTTGACGCACGACGACTTCCAAAAGACATTTGGCGTGAACGTGTTCGCCGTGTCCAACATTTGCTGCGCCATCGCCCAGTATGCTACCACCCTGTTCGTTGCCGTACGCGTGTTGACGCGTTGGACAGGCTCTGGATCGACAATCACCGGGAAGGCGGTTCGATCGTCACCATCGGTTCTATCAGTTCCAAGGTCATTTATCAGGCGGGCCCGAACAAGCCCGTGTCGCAGGTGTGTTGATCACCATCGTGCGCGCATATTCGGATAACGGTGTGTCCAGGCATTCTTCTACGCGTCGATGGCTGCGTTGGAGCACATGACGCACGCATTTGCCGCTGAATGGGCTGAAAAGGATATTCGTGCCAATGTCGTGTTGCCCGGTTACGGTGCGTCGGATGGGCCATTCCGTTTGTCCATGCGTGCTGATTGCCGCGTCAGTGGAAGACGAAGAGGCAGACGAGTTGGATAAGGAGATTTTGCGACATCAGCGGGAGAACGTGCCTCTCAGGCGTTTCGGCAAGGTAGGTTCTCTCGCTACGTTCCTCGCTGACTTCGCTGAGTCAGGGTTTGTCTAGCCCCACGACTACTCGGCACAGATCGTCGCCCTTGTTACATCGCGCAATGACTACCGCACCGGTGCCAGCATTCACCTCGATGGGTAGGTGGCGCCAGTGAGCGTGGCGAGTGACGCTCACTTATTTTGTAGTGGCCTGACCCTCTTTTAAATCACTTGGAGTGATGCAACAAGTTAAGCTGATGCAAGTGTGTGTTATTAGCAAGTGTATTTTTAGCAGTGTGTAAGAAGATGGTATGAACGTGGCCCGCGTGGTATATAATAAATTTCCTGATGCTGTTGCTGTTGATCAATCTCGAACAACCAATACACCAACTGCACGCCCATCGATCTCCAAATGTAGGGGGAAAAAGGTATCCATGTGACAACACGACATCGTCAAATTTACTGTAATATTCATACCGGCGAGGACTCTACTACCGGGTTCACGGCCAGACGGTCACAGGAGGACGATCGTTCGATTTTTCAGTACTTTTTTTTTTGTTTAGCCCAACTTGGGACGCGCTCACAGCGATCGGAGGCATCTGACATGACGAATGGGTATGGTTACAGATATCAAGCGTATTTAGGAACATGCACACGGCCGAATATTGGCCGGGGTTGCTGGCAGTCATGACGATGAGAATCGCCGAGTAGACAGCACCTATTGTCGCGTATATGGTCTGCTCAAACACGGGTGACGACCCGACAAACCAGATTCTACAATAATAGTCATTATGCTCGACAAATCGCTCCAAACCCCCTTGGCAAATAGTGCAATGTCTCGCTGAATTTGCCAAATCTTGAGGGTGATCATTGAGGTATGTCATTTGCCGTGTTGTCCACACTGCCATGCATTGCTGGCATCTGCAATCTGGGGGTGATCAGTAGCTCATGTGTTCCCAGCTCTGCATCTGTACTGTGCCATCATCACATCACTGTAAGATGGGTGTCATGATTCTTCATTTTCAAACCCTTTACAATACTTCTAGCCCAGTCTAGCTCTGCAGCAACCCTAATGCTCTGACTGCAGCTTCTATTACATCCGAGACTTCTTTAATATTCTGTTGCATTCTATTGTGGGGTAAAGGGCTTCTTTTCTTCCTTCCATACATAGTAATGTAGAATGGTATATAAACCTCCATGTATTGTAGTTATTCCTTAGTTTTGGTATATATTCTTCCCTGCTATCATCCTGGTGTTCTCCTTCAGAGTGCAAGCAGTAGTAAGTATCTGGCAACAGGCTTGTGCATGACTGACCTCAATTTCAAGGTGTGACAAACTCAGAAGGTGTCATGACTTCCCATCACCAATGGTCATGGGCTGAGAATATCTGCTACCCATGCTACAGATCAGTGGACATGCCATCACATACGCCTCATAGACTCGGCTTGTAGGGCCTTGACATTCAGGGGGGCGAGTGGTTGGGTCCTTACAGACCCCTCAGACAATCGGAGTTTGAATAAAGGTTCCATCCAGCTACTGCTAGATGGTTGATTAGTACACCATCGTTGTTTCGCGAGATCCACGATACAAATCTTGTGTGCACATATCCTAACATTTTTTTTCCACTGTGTTGGACAGACTCGTAACTACCACATCTCATTTGAGAAATTTTCTGCGGAGCCACGGGGTGAGTGCACGTGGATCTTCTCGGGAATCTCTTAGTTCATCTGTGGGCGTGCCTTGACTCTGGTGTGTACTACCGACTCGCTTCGAAACCTGGCAGACTTGAACGACCAACAATGAGTGAGCGAAATTTGATAAAGACATGAATGCTAACGGTTAACCTCCGGCCAATTCAGACAACGCAAGACAGATCCAAAACGTAGAAAGCGGAGGTATCTACGCGCTTGTTTTCTTGGAGGACTGCAAACATTTTTTGAGTGGTGGGGAGGATGGGATGATTCGACAATGGTCTGTCGACGACAGCGAAGAGGTTGATGACCCGATCAAAGCAAGCAGCCAAGTCCTCTCTCTCGCACTTTCGAGCGATCGCAAGTGGATCGTCGGCGGAGAAGGGCGAAGAGCCTCTGTATGGAGCAGGAGTACCCGCGAGAGGGTCCTCTCCGTAGACAAACACACGGATCTGGTGCGCACGGTGGACGTTTCCCCCGATTCAACGAAGTTCGCGACCGGTTCTGAAGACAAGAGGTTATTCATCTGGGACGTTCCAACTGGCAGACGACTCGTTGGGCCACTCGAGCATGAACAGGAGGTACTGGCGGTCAAGTTCTCACCCGACGGGGATCGCATTGCCGCGACTACCCGGGGCTGTGACACACTCCGGATCTACGACGTGTATACAGGACAGTGCCTCAAAGATATCCCAGTCGCGGCCACCCCATCCAATAATGCTATTGCATGGTCGAGCGACTCCCAGCGCATTTTCGCATTGTCCTCAGGTGGGTGATTAGGCAATTTATTGTGGACACTGGTACCTTCCTGTCAGAACGGCAGATTCCTGGCGATCAAGCAGTCGCTGGGTTTCTTGTGTTACCCAGCAATGGGAAATTCATCGCTTCCTCCATAGATCGTTCCCTCACGTTTTGGGACACTTTTACACACCAGCAATTTGGGCCTGTTTTTGATCATCCGAGCCCTCTTACCTCTGTTGCGCTTTCACCAGATAACGCCTATCTCGTAACTGGAAGTCACACTGGAACAATCTCCGTGCGCCCTCTTGACAACATCATACCCATGTATTATCTTGGTGGTCGACGTTTCGTTCAGCCACCCCAACCTATAGGCGAAAACGACGCTCAACGGCAAATCGATGCCCTTCGTCGTGACTTGGGTAAAAAACGACAATTCCTGATGCATTTATCTGAAATGACATTCAGACGGACTGAAGTGGGCAATGACCCCGTCCACCTATCGTCCTCAAGTACTAATCGTTCCGTCATACATTTCAAGCGGCAATTACCGCATCAGGAACGCGGCTGCTGATGTGTATCTCGCCCGCACAAAAGACACTGGAATCAGGGTTGTCGGGCACCCGTTGAATCCGTGCAACGATTCACAAGAGGTTCGTCATATATGAACGACTTTGACATGCTCTAAACTGTTGCTGCCGGCCCCTGCAGTGGTCGATTAATCGCCTTCAAGATGGAAACTACGTGGGTTACTCTATTCGTGGTCGAAAGGGCGACTGGAAGGAATGGTTGAGTATCGGGGGCGGGAACGAATTGGTCTGTAAATCGAATGGGGTCATGCTTTGGACCATTGTATCCCTCGGAAACGCCTACGTGTTAGCTCTCATTTCCATCGTCTATATCATCCACTGAATTACCAGATAGGATATGCGACGATAAAAAGATCCACGCCATCCATCTGATGCTACACCTTCAACATGTGAGCCAGTCGTTGTTCCGGTCATCTAATCATAGCTCAAGTGGTTACCGAGCACGTTCAGGTCTCAATTATGCCTCGCGATGCAAGCGTCATTCGTTCAGTGATGTATTATACATATCGACATCATCCTACCCACAGAACAGTCCGAGTCAGCGTTGGGTTTTGGAGCATGTGTTGAATTGAGATCTAAATCGCGTATGTGCAGACGGTTGTTGGTTTCGTATGGTGCGCGATCAAACCTTTTCCCTAGATCACGTCTTTCCTAGTGCATCAGTTGCGGAAAAAGCTCCATTGCAATAACGAGGATTACTGGATTTCCATTGGGATTCAAATATCCACTTTGATTTCTCGGGTACTCTGATATTTCTTTTTCGATGACACGTTAGCAGTAATGGTCAATCATTATTTGCGTTGTACGATGCTTTCGCGAATGGAAGTTATGAAGCATGTCGAAAATCCATTTGTACAACCTTTGCAGTCCTCCTTCAGTGATGGCAAATGTATGGTTTGAAGCAGATACTTGATACAAAAAATGAATTTGACACATAGGCTATAGCATGGATGAGCGAAATCGTAGCGTACCCATACCCCGTGCTTATACAAACTTGCAGGCAATACTCCCGGCAGAGAAATTCAGCACACCTTCTAGGCTAATTCGAGATGCGCTCCAGAACCCAATACTGATTCGGGCAGTTCTGCTCCACCACGCAATTTTAGTGATGCTACAGACTGCGCATACGACACTTACTTCGCGAAGTAAAAGTGACACCTACGTGGGTGCGTGTAGAATAGTAATTAGTCCCGATCACGCCACTTGAGAACGAATCAGCTTACACGACGAGGATGCTGATAAAGATGGATGGCGGTAGCGTCAGCGGCATTCCCGATCCTGGCTCGGTAAATAAGCCGACGTCGTGAGGAAAGGAAAGCGATGGCTAACACGTATGCATCCCCCCTCGGATCGATCGTCCAAGTGGTGTGGCCATCCGGAACACAAACCAGCTCGCTGTCATTCCTCGCACTCAATCGGACGTCTAAATTCTCGTTGCGACCCGAAATGGCATAGGTGCCGCTGGAAACACGGGAAATGGTCCACTGCACGTGCTCAGCAACGGACGCTATCCGGGGAGGCGAGCGATCACGTACCGTTTGAGCGAGACTCGACGGATCCAGCTGCTGTGCGACAACCACGCCGGCCGGGTGTGTGAGATACACGTCAGCGATGGTGCTCTTGATGCGGTAATTGCCATTCGAAATGGGCGGCGGAGTAGCTTGTCCTCGAGGGGGACCTGCCGTCCTCGTCAAATCGTCTAATTTGGGTCAACACTCTGTGGGATGCAAGACGGATCGGAGCCAAGGCACACACCGACACGCAAGCACAGCGCACGAAGCTCGCCGCGAAGCGCTTCAATTTGCCGCTGAAGGTCAGCGTAGTTTTCAGACCTGGGTCGTTGAACGCCACTTAGACAATCCAGAGAGGACATGCCAGTGGGAGCGAAGTCCTTGAGATCATGCACCATTATCTGTCCGTCGCTGAAACCAGTCGCGAGAAGTCCGCAGTCCGACGAAAGCGCGCACGAGGTCAGGCGCCCACCGGAGGGGTGACCGAAGACGGAGCCGAGTTGCGCACCAGTGCTAGTATCCCGATATGAGAGACAATTACCGATGAACGAGGCGATGAACCCGCTGCTGGACACCGCGAGACATCCCAAGTTACTTTGCTCCCCGGGCACCCTCCATTGGGAGAGGATGCTGTTGGTGTTGACGTGGACTTGTCTGATAACGCCGTCCGAGGACATGACGTAGATGAACTGCGAATCAGGCGACCAAGCAATGGGATTGGTCGTGATTGGCAACTTGGTCGCGCCAACGGTGATGCCAGGACGAATGGCAACACCGCCGTGACCGTGCTGCATAATCAGCTCGCCGGCGTGTACGCCATAGACGCGCACGGCGCTGTCAAGCGAGGCGACGGCGATGAGATCCCCACTTGGTGAGAACTTCACCGCGGACGGTTTGTCGGGTTGTTCGAGCGGTCCTACGAGTCGTTTTCCCGTCAAAATGTCCCAAATGATAACGTTTTTCTCGACTGCGCCGGTCGCGAATTTGGTGGAGTCGGGTGACACATCGACCCTGACGACCCAGGTTGTGTGCTCGTCTACCGTCAGGGCCTTTTGACAAGTATCCCTATTCCATACGGTGGCCCCATCGTTTTCACCGCTGACGATCCACTTGCGATCGTTTGAGAGTGCGATAAACCAGACTCGGCTACCCGCTTCCATCGCCTCTCCGACTTGGGTACCATCTTCGACACGCCAGTGTCGAATCTTGCCCACCACTTAAAAGGTGCTTGCCATCCTCCGAGAAAACGACGGAGAGCATGTTTCCACTTCCCTAGATAGCATCTATCCTCCGTGCGGCTCCTGATCAAACGGTCAAATTAATTAGTTCAGGTTCTCGGTTTCCCTGACGTACCCATGTTCAGAATTAATTCGCAGATGATGGACAAGGTGCTAGCCAATGCGAGTTGAAACCACAATTCCACCGATTTCCTCTTGCTGCGGGCTCTCCTAATCACTGGCACCACATCCCTTACGTACGTATGCGGCCATCCTGTGCCTCTCGGGCTCTTGATCTTGATCCGGATCGACGAGACAGCTGATGAAGAGACTAGTATTGGGTAAGTTCCTATTCCCTTTCCCAACTCGGCCGACATACATTACTTGCGCAGTAGCGTCACGAGAACATTTATAATTCCCAGCCTCATCCACACCGTGACCACTTCCCCCTCATCAGTCTCCGCTTCATTTACTCAAGATACAAACACACGCAGATCAGGAGATCGAGACCTTAAGATACACAATAAGCATGCATCCAAGGTTGGTTCCTGTATCCATCGCCATTCAACACTCAGTGGCCCATGTCCCACCGTGCACAAGTGCACCCGCGTGTCTTTACGCCCGATCCGCAAAAGCCCGCCGCACGCACGTAGTGTCGAGCCATCCGTAGACTTGGGTCGACTGGCGAATGTCGACGACGGTTCTAACGGCCGCGCCATAAACGTAACCTGACGGACTCAGATACCCAAAAGGTAATGACCGGTTTATACCATCAGGATGCTCTAGTTTGAGAACATGCAACGAGACAAGCATTCGATAGATCCACCATTACACATCCCGACAATCCTCCATTGCCAACTTCACTATGCTCGGGGCGGTGGCGGCGCTCAAGCGGCCTACGGGTCAGGAGGCAAAGGGACTTGGGGGAATACCTTGGCACTGTCGCAACCATGTCAGACATTCCATTCGTACGTGGTAGAAATAGAACTCACTTGACGCCGTCGCCTTGAAAATGCATGATAGGCACGATCAGAAAAATCGCAAGAGACACGGATGCTCACCAGTGTTATCATCGTTGAAAAGCTTACAGCAAGGTAAGCCCATGCGGGACATTATAGCAACGAACTCACTGTGATCCCACCAAAGTCCATGTCAACGGAAACGGAACCAGGGTTGCCCGACGAAGAAGCGTCTCCATGGGCAGTGACAATGTCGGCTGGGTTTCCATTGCTCACGATGAGGAACCTAGGCCATATTAAGATTCAGAAGGGTCGCAATGGCACCAACCAAACTAACTGACGGAAACGACTCGGACTCCGGCTGGCCTCCCTGTTCGCCCACAAAAATGGTAGTCGGATTAAACTGAACGTCGGATGGATAAGCGTAGCCAGGTTTTTGTTGGAAGGTTGTACCAGCAGAGAGGAATGCAATAGAGCCCCAGTCTAAAGCTCTGATGAGAGACGGGGACGACACAGACAGTCCAACGAACCAGAATCAAGGGTGAAAGTAGCAGAAGTCTGGATGGACATGGCGTTGAACAATGGGTGCTTAGAGACTGATTTGTTGATGTGGTTGTGGACGGGGAATTTGTTGAGGAGGAATTACAGCGGATCAGTGCCTTTTATCCTCGAGGCCCAGCTTATAAAAAACCCTCGACGTGTTGTCGAACCACAGCCGCACCTAGGACATAATCGAGCCACCTCGTGTTCGGTTCCAGCAGAGGGGGTCCAAAATTCGAATGATTCGGATCATTCAAGTGATTGAGGGGATGTCGTAAATTTGAACCGCAGCTTGAGCTGCCACAGAAAATGGTTTATCCGTATCGCTATGTGATTCGTTGGAAGGAGGCGTACCTTGTACGAGAACCCCATAATATCATGCTAGTGTGTTTGCATGCGGACATTCCACTGGTATGTGGACAGTCATTAAATGTGCTGCCGCCTCGGACACGAAGCAAGAACCAATAGAATTTCCACTTACCATCAAATTTCCTTATGTAAATTGATCCTAGGCTATCGAGCTTAGGCCCTGAACAGCATGTCTTTGTTAACGATAACGGCCTGTTTTGATTGGCTTACGCGTTTCGGCTACCTGCTTAAACTTCGGCTGTTATCGTTAACAGACGTGTGTTGTACAGGCTCTTAAGAGCCAAATTAGATACTAAGCTCACGGATACTAATCGGATTCCAGATTAGTCGTACAGGCCAGCAAGAAATGCAAACGCTGGAGCTAAGAATATAGCTGACCTCTGGTTGACGCAGACCGCCACTGGGGAACTTGACGTGATCGATACTACGGACCACGTCCGAAAAGAGAAATAATATTGGTGTGTACCGTAACTTATTAGACCACACTACCCAAACGGGGCAGAAGCTTCCGGCGCGCTCAACCCAGTGTTCTGCCGGTCAGTGAACGTTCATAATATTCAGCGAACGTGCACCGGTGAACTTTCCCATGGATGCAGATGAACTGAATGCGAGCAGTACCAGAAGTCCTTCGTAAAAATTATATAATCACATCTGATTGGCTTAACA
>JBBPLE010000942.1:0-10513 GCA_038089675.1 Boletales sp. KT-2023b
ATCGAAGCATCAGAAACTCCGGAAGCACCGGAAGCACCGGAAGCACTGGACACCCTAGAAACCCAGAATGACACCCAGATCCCAGAAATCCTGGAAGCACTAGATGCTTCAGAAATGAGTCAGGTATGATAAGTGGTTGCTAAACTGCTCCAAAATTTAAAATTTAAACAACAAATCAGCCACATCTTATATCTAGGAAGACTGTACCGGAAGAATCAGATGTACTGGAAAAGGGTCAGGTAGGTGTTACATGCCTACATTGAGTAGTTAAATAACTGATGAAACTCAGCATATATTACCCTCTCTTCAAGCGATCAAGCATTCTTTCCGGGAAGACAACAATATGGATATATTTCAAGAGTTGGGCAATGCATTCTCATGCATTAGGCTTTCTAACTATGAGGATGACAATAAAGGGGATTATGAGGAAGAGGAAGAGGAAGAGGAAGAGGAAGAGATTGACAATCACCCACCCTATATTTTCAGTAAGTTTTATTCCTTCATAAAGATGAACAATACCAATACTTTACCAAAAAAGACAGAGATGCTCTAAAACAGGAAGAGGAGGAGGAAGAGGACAGTGAGAATGAGAATGAGCCATCTCATATGTGTAGTGAGTTGCCTTATATCTATATTCACAATAACTCACCTCCAAAACAAAACAGAAGACCTTCAAAGGGAAGAGGAAGATCATTCATCTATGCACTGTGAGTTTCCATATATCTTCATATCGGTAACAAATCAGCTTAAGAAAAAAAAAAGATGCTCTGCAGAGGGAAGAAGAGGAGGAAGATGAAATGAGATATGATTCTTATTATGAGATGGACAGACATATCCAATCATCTGGTGCGAGCATTTGTATTTCTCATGATATTTATATTCATCACCTTAATCTCTCATATCACCTTGAACCAGATGAACCAGAATCCATTAGTGCATATTTAGCACAAAAATATCACAAAGGAAAAGAAACTACAGAGACCCTTGATTCCTCCAAAGATTCCGTTGCTTCCGGAGATCCTAATTGCTCCCCACAAGATCAACTTGAAGGAAAGCAACATTTCACTACCAACATATCTCTTCTCTCAGATGAATATGAGGGTATGTAGAAACACTTCTTTTAAAGAGCCTCTTGATGTCCAAGCATGACAGGATCAGAACCTTTGGACCTATCAAAAGGACAGTCTTTGATTGCAGTAAGACGTCACTGCACTACAGCAATATCCTTTCTCTCTGATTCTTGTCCTGGTATGTGCACTTTTTTCCACTTTCACAGAATCTTAGCAGCATTCACATAGGATTGGATCCCTCTTCAGATATTCTGGAAGGACAGCCTTCCGTAGCAGGAAGACGTCAGCATACTACAGCTATATCCTTTCTCTCTGATTCTCATCCAGGTATTCATATATAATGTTTTCCTCTTTTTATACATTGATACATTTATCCATTCTTTGAAGATCATTCCTCCCCCATTGCATTTTCATCTGAATCATCACCTGATGAAGCTCCAACCTCCTCACAAGCTCCTATTTTCAAGCAGAACAGCACAACTGCAATATCACTGCTCTCACTCACTTCCATTGATGGTATGCTTGTATCTTCTTAATTATACTTTCTTGGTAAACCTTTCTTTCTCTGCCACAGACAGTCCAAATTCAAATGAAGATGACTTGTCCCTCTTTCTAAATAGACAGAATGTCACCACAGTATCGCTTCTCTCTGATTTTACTCATGGTGTGTGGCTTATTTCATTCAAATCTATGTCAATTTGACTTTTTTTTCTCCTCTCAAGCCAGGAGCCAGACTGAGTCGTCTAACCCTGTTTCTGAAAACAATTCCCTCAACCAGAAGGCATCTCAGGAACAGGACACAGAGAATCCTGAATCCAAACTCGATGCAACTCTAAGTCATCAAGAAAGTATTCTATCTGATGAGTATCAGCCATCAGGTAGTGAGGAGCCATACATGAGAAAGAGCCACATTTCATCTACTCCGATTCCGAATGCCATGTCCGATGAAGATGCAGGGATAGAAATGGAAACTGAGGACAGTTCAAATCATATCAGAATCAAATTCAGTGCATTAAATTGATTTTTATTTCTCTCCAATTCACTAAATATTGTCTCTGTGCAGAACATATGATCTCAAACCCTTCCATATGGGCTACCGCCATCCAAGAAATTGAAAGTCTTCATCCCAAGAGTTATGTCTCCGGAAGCATCATGAACCTCTTTCTTTTGACAGAACAATACAGAAATGCAGGGGAAAATATTTGCCACTTTTTAGATCTTTTCATGACTGCATCCTTTTCCACTCCAGATACTCAAGAAATAATGTGCTTCCGGTCCCATTCCGGGTTCTTCCGGAATTCCCTAGCCCCACCCCCTCTAAAACCTGTGGTGTTCATCCTTTGCAAGAACGAGCATTATTTCACTGTGTGTTTCAACTATGAGTTGAACCATGCATGGGTGTTTGGCAGGAACCCTATGTCTTCCTGTTCTGCTCTACGTACCAATGACAAATGGAATGAATGGAATGGCCACTTGTATTGGAGGAGGATTTCTGCCTTGTTTGGATGGGAATATTCTAATGCGAACCCTGTTGTGGACTCGTATGATTTTAAGCAGGTATGCTCCTCCATCATTGGGTTATTATTTTCTTTCTTTATTGATGTTTTGACAGAATGGGTTGGATTGTGGGCCTATTGCTGTCTCCATTACCCGTTATCTCTTGAAGAATGGACCTGAGACCTATCTGAAATCTATCCCTGGAATAAAGTCCCCATCTATAGAGTGTCCTCATCTAATTCGGAAGGAGCTCTTGGAGTGTGTATCCAAAAATCACATTCAGTGTTACCGCTGGTGGAGGGACTCTACAAAAGAAGAACCTTGGTTGGAAGAACCATCTGATGCAGTCCTTGATCTCATCCGGAATGGTGGATTAGAACAATCCAACAATGTCAGAGGACTACTCGTGATTCTTGCTAGGTCCAGAGACAGGTGCAAGGAATGCGATATCGGGGAAAGGCCTCTTGCAAATCCTGGTGACTCTGATGTTTCCGACGAGTCCAGGGAATCGGAACCTGAACCTGAAGATCCTGCAATTCCAAAACTTTCGTCCTACTTGCAAAGGCTAAAAATAATGAAGAATGCTCGTAACAGAGCATTTTTAAATCCAAAAGCCCCAAGAAACCGACCTCAGGCGGTTTCCCTTCCGGCGGACCACTACCAACCACTTCCTATGGATGAATCCTTCGATGATTACTTGAATGGTCCCACATTGGAGGAATTGAAGCACTCTATGCGAAAAAATGAACAAGATCTACTCCGATCTAACTGGGACTACTTCAAAGACTATGGTTATCGACTTCTTCCAGATTTCGCAGTCACCTTCAATCGACAAAATCCAGTCAATGTCGAAGAGCATCTTCTTCCGGTCGGAATACCTCAACATATTGACCCGTATCCTTGGGACGAAACCGTCGTTCATAACCTGTCCACTGATCGTATGGGTGAACCACGAAAAGTTATAATGGATGATGTAGATGTGATGGGAATGCAAGAAATACTGAACCTTGCTGGTAAGAAAGACCCATATGAAAAATAATATAAATATTGACCATGGATACTATTAAAGGCAGGAAAAACTCTGCTGAAAGTGTAGAACTATTTGTTTGTGGAAGGAACCCACTGCAGGGGAACCACATCTGTCTCCGACCGGAACGAGACTGTGTTCTCCTGAGCACTGAAGAGGTCCAAACTACACTGGACATAGACAGCATTATCTGGGTGACGCATAGGCTACATGTAAATGGATGCCTCAAAGTCAACGTCATGCCATACTTTGCAGGCAAACCACCTATTCCAAGGAACAATCACTGTGAGGTGGAGATTCTCCTGCCTCAATCCATCGAAGACCAAGAGAAAGGGAGGCGCTCTGAGTGGTTCACAAAATCAGTTCCGATCAGCAATATTCCTCACATACCCTTTGCTCAGGCAGGAGACGGAACAGGGAGTGTCAACTTCTACGTGGCGTTCCCTCGCATGATGCATAAGCACCCTAAGACAGGTCGTTCTGCAACCCTCATTCCATCTCCAGTGCAGATCGTTTGGTTAACTCAAGTCTTGTTGCCAGCAATAAAGGCCACTTCACCTCAGGAAATACGGGAATATTCTGATTTCACCTATGACGAGTGGAAGTGGAAGGCAACTACGAACAACCAACTCAAGCGTTCCAGGACCATCACCCTTGATCCCATCACTATAGAGAACTTGGTGCAGCACATGCGAGTCCTCATTTCTGACAGTAATGATGGTTATCTCGATGCGTTTGGTTCCTTCTTTTTCATCGTAGATTCCAGAGGCATCAAGCTTAGCACCATCACTGTCCAAGGTCGTTCCAGAGATCCTTTGGTTAACCTCTACCGGGAAATTCCAACCTTGGACTGGGAGTATATGATGCTTCGTGAAAATGGCCAGCTGGTCCTAGACCTGGGTATTTCCTATCATCCCAATCCGATAGACCAGATGCCCCTTGTTGGTTTATGGAAGCTTAATTCCATTCATGCATCATATTCAAAGGCAGGAATGAACAAGCCTCAAGAATTCAAGACCTGTACTATGCCCAGACATGGTGGACTACAGGCAACCATGGAAAGTGCTCGAAGGAGGGCTGTTCAGCTCACTTTTAGGTCTACATACAACCTTGTCTTTGAAGTTTTCCGTAGGCCTGGCCAAGAAGAGAAATTCTGTGAGGACTCGGAAGCTTATGCAAACACAGCGATCTTTCAGCAGACCTGTCATGATTTTGTCACCATGTATAATGGTGCCAAAACTAAATCCTTTGGGGTTCGGGAGGAGATTCGGGGAAGTGGATTTGCAGTCATAGAGTGTTTGCAATCAGCATGGGACAAGGTCTTGCAGTTTCACTTTTTCCGTCATTTCCGATTACTCATTTTCATTTCTTAATACAGGCCGAAGAATATTTATGGTCTGATCCAATTCTCTGGATCCCATCCCACATCTTCTGTGATTTCATGATGAGGAGGATCGAAGAGCTTAGATTCATTCAGACACGTTTCTTCAAGGAACCACGATCAAACTATGGCACAATGACAAGCATCATCGTACATCTACTTCGAAACATATCCTTTTCTGTTCCACCCAAGCATTCCCATCTTATCGAGGCACTGAAAGACCTGTCCTATGAGGGCGTTATTCAGCGATTCGGTTGCTTTTTCCTGCAAGACCTGGATCCGGTAACCGGAAGACTTCCAGTCATCTCTCAGGTGGATGATGAAGAGGTTTTACACCGGATAGGAGCTCGGGCAAAAAGAAATGCCAAGACCCTGCTTCCGGCGGTAGTCCCTTCTGCCAAGAGGAACACGGATCCCACTGCTGAATATCCTCTGGGTGAATGGCCCACCTGGAATGAGCTCATTCTTTGCTTGGAAAGGAATCCAAGTCAAGTCATGAAATATTTTAGGTGGAATATTCACAGAACTTGGGATGATTATGCTTCGGAACTCTTTATCGCATTCACCAATGACTTGTGGCTGGCAGTAGATCCCTCCCGGTTCCGCAGTCCTCCCCATCGTGCTACTACACTCCAGGATGCTGTCGAGTCATGGTCAGTCTCTCATGTAGTTGAGACACTGCTCAGTGTCAAGTTCCTGCCCAATGCTCATGGACTGAACAAAAACACGAGAAGCTGGGACTTTTCAGATCTCATGGAGGTATTCTTCCCTGAAGCAGGCTCCCTCCCTTCCAACTCGGTCTGGAAGTGCTTCTTCCAAAAGCATGGCTACCTTGGCATCTATTCCGAGTTTGAAGATACTCTTCAGGAAGAACAGTTTCAGAATGTGAAAAAAGACCTTTCAATGCTGCTCAGACAGGCACAATGCCTTCCATACAGCATAAAAGCCACAAATTCAAAGCCAGGAAGAGTCTGGAGTGGTTCTCATGGCACGGTTAACTTTCTCACCAATTCCAAATACTATAGGCTGAAGGGAATCGGTAATGCAAAGCCAACCACAAGGAAGATCATGCGCATAAACCTGCCTTCACAGCAAGTGTTCACACGTCTTGATGAAGCCCAAGGCATCCATAAAAAAGCATCCAAAGCCAGACGCAGACAGGAGAGGAGATCAGCCAAGTCAAAGAACAAGAGGATTCCACCTTCAAAGAGTGTTACAGGTCATGACATAGGAAGTAGAATATTATAGAGATGCAATATATTCCTTTGTACCATCATTCCCTAAATTTGAACCTGGAGCAGTGTCAAAGTATTCCATCCTTCCAATGCTTTTACAGTTACAATGATTGACACCAGGCAACATGACAGTTTGCAAGCTCTTTTCCGTGCTTCCGATGATTTCCGACAACATTCTTGGGAAAGACTTTCTTTGTGGTCATCTATTTTTCTCACATGTTGTTAGAGGTTTCATATGAGTTTCTCTGCAAATAGTATAAATGTATTTTATTCTCTTCCTTAATTTTTTCAGTTGTTCCACTTATTTTTGACACTATGTATGTACTGTTTTCAATGAGTCATTGAGTAAGCGTGCACCTTATAAGGAGATTATTACTACCTCCGGAACATCCTTTCTTTTACAAATTCAGCCATCAACCATGCCACCCAAGGGTCAAAGAAGTGTGTTATTCCCAAAGTTCAGCTCTCCATTATTTATTTCTTTTTTGTCCTGCTGGTAGAGAAAAATGATAGCATGATCCAATGCAATCAGACTTCAGGTATGATACCTTTTTCCCCCAAATCTATTAGGCTCACTTTTTTTGAAAGACCTACCAGAAGTGGGTCCAGTTCACATAAATGACAGGCAAACCATTTGCTATGTTATGCTTGCCTCTCTTCTCATCTTTTAATGCAGTGTTTTGGTTTGCAACGATGAAAAAATGCTGGCATCTATAGACTTGGACAACAAGGATTGCCTCAATGCCTTGTGGAAGGCAAGGGTAGTTGGCATCTACAAGCTGTCCACATTGGGAACCACCTCCCAAGTCAAGGTGTGTCAAAAATGTCTTGTGAAAGCCTTTATATGCTGAACATGAATGGTGTTACAGTACAAGATAGAGGTGGTTTGGTTCTACACCATAGCTGACCTTCTGCACCATATCAGTGAAAAAAGGAGTGACTCAAAATCCACAAAGTCCAAAAAAAAGGAGCTCCGAGAAAGAGTGTAAGCTTGTTTTCCTAGTAGCACTGCCTCTTCCTAGAAAAGTTGATGTCAACTAGAAATCCAGACCACTATCATCCTCATGAACTCATTTTATCCACACACAAACAATTTGTTGAGGCAACAACAATCTTAGGTATTCCATTTCTATTTTTTAAAAATACATATAGAAATGAATCTTGATGAGTTCTTCAGCAGTCATAGAAGTTCTGCATTTCAGGCAGGAATGTCCAAAACCTCATGTTCTTGGCTCCTGCTATTTTTATAGGTATGTTGAACAAAGCATTGTTTATTTAAACTGAAAATACCTTTCCAAGGGCCACTTATGAACATACGGTCATCAATGTTACTGTAAGATCTTATAGTTGATTTACAATATATCATCATTGGCTGATGGTCATTTTATAGCAGCCTCACCCCACATGTTTATGTGGAAATCCATATCTTCCACATAAGCAAATTCAAGCCTTGTGTTACCCATGCAGGCGCTGGTTCCACATAGAGTGCTTGACATCGGCTTCCGAGGCGGAAGCACAGGTACACAACGATACAAAGTGGCTAATTGCTTCCACCAGGGTTGCTCCAAGCCTTGTTTCCTCTGCGATGGGTGCTATGAGACGTGGTAAACACCACACGATCGAGGGAAATTATGCAAGGGTATACCAAGCCCAGTCAATATTAACTGCACTTATGGCAGGAGATTCATCGCGATATGACCTTTGGATCAAAAAACATGGTGATATTTTAGAGCCTTCCTCCAATAAAGCTCTGGTGGATGGTTGGTTCTTATGCCCCATGTGTAAAAATATGATATAATTACCAAGGCCTTTATTTCCTGTTAATATTCATCCTTTAAGAGCCGTTTTTCTCAATAATTTTTTGAGACTTAGTTTAACCTGTGGTCTAAATATCAGATTCTTGCAAAGGATCCATTGTTGTGAACATCTCCGGTGTTTCCGAACACTTTCCTGCACTTGTGAATAGTTGATGTTTCCATGCTGCAGGTTCTCACATTTTTCATATGCTTCCTGTGAAATGACGCCATAAGAATTGATATCAAATGTCTGCTAACCAAGAATAGTCATACTCATCATGTGCATTATCTACAGTAATTCCAATGTTGTGACTTCACCCTCATACTGTTACATAATAATAAACGCATAGTTAAATCTGCTGTGAAATAGTGAAGTTCTAATGTAAATAATACTAACGTCCAAGACTCTCTTGGGTGTACAGTACAATGAAAAGGAGTAAGAACAGTGTGAGACTCACTGTCAGCAGAGCACTGAATGAGTACTCAATTACTTGTCACAATGAATTGAGAGAAAGGATCTATATGATGAAGTAGAAGCGAATTTCTTGTTAGTTTTACGAGTACAAAAGAGTGTGTATTTATCTGTAGAGGCAATATGATGTCATTCTATTCTTGAAGAATGATCCGGTTTAATGTTATCCATAGTTAATATTTTAGTCAAATATACAATATATAGTTTTATCATGCTGATACGACTAACGCTTTGATCCATGAGTTAAACATATGTATTCTGAAGCATTCCGGACACTTCCAAGTAGTTCCATATAGTTCCATATAGTTCCAGATCGTTCCGGTTGTTCCAGACAGTTCCGACCCCTGCAGGTCCGGAAGTGTGGTTCCGGAAGTGTGGTTCCGGAATAGTAGTCAACTTGTTTTGTATTTCATTGATCACTTAGATTCAGAGAAGTCTTCTTGGTATCAAGACTTCATTATTCCGAACATATTGTACTGTATTATTTGACTATTTCATCACTGTGCACCCAACAGAGTCTTGGACTTTAGCTTGCATCACAGCAACTTTCTTTATTTATTTCTAACTTTGTTTAAATTCTACACTTGAAGTATAAGATTGGCATCATACGGGATTTTACCATGCAGTCGTCATTACGTTATGTTTATACGCATTAGGCTATTCCCTTGAAAGGGTCTTGAAAAATTTTAACCACACTCTCCATGGACTCTGTGCAAGAATATGGCGATATACCTTTCAATTATGTGTCCTCCCTTCAAGATCAGCTGGCAATGTATGGCTTATCTAGGGACACTCACAATGTCTGTTGCCATATGCTAGAAGATTCGTACACCTTTCCACGACCATATCTCCCTTTCATTAGACTCCTCTCACTCATAAATGAAGAGATATGTTCAACATGCGAAAATGAAGAAGAAGAAGACAAAGATTATTGGACTTCCCTGAGAGTATACTTGAACAAATTGCTTCAAGATACCCTCACCTGCCTTCAAGATAGAAAATGTCCCAAAGCTTTCGCTTGCTGGCTTCATAGAGAGTTCATGCTATGCCGTCATGACATGGAGGGAAGAAGAGAGTACTTGGGAATCATGGAACAGTATGGATTACACCCTTACTCTGTCAATATTTTTGAGCTTGGTGAGCATTCATTACACCATCAGGATTCATAAAATACTAATATCAATTAGACTGGTTATCATGGTGGAACACCCAGTTCAACAATGGCTATTTCACTGCCGATCAGTTCTCAAGGGTGAATAAATTGCTCAAGGAGAACCAGGATATAATGATGGAAGCAGATCCCAGCCAATTCTGGAACAGTCTGGATGATGCTGCAGGTCATTCATACTTCAGTTACACTTTTTTTCATACCTATACTCATTCACATTTTCTTAGATTCCCAATCATCTCAAACTTCCAGATCATACCCTGAGCTTATGGAATCCGGAGCTTCGGTTTCAGGAAGCAATCTTCCGATCATTCCGGCAGCAGCTGAGACAGCTATACAGGAGCATGTAAGCAGCTGAAACCTATAACTATATCAATTCACTCATAATTAAATTTAAAAGTTATCTTTCATATTAAAATGTCTTCCTCAACCACCCCCTGATCTTCCTACTGATGACACCGGAAACCTGGATTGGGATAACATCCTAGAATGCATCAGTGAACTGCACAACATCTTGAATGTTACAGAAGGAGTGAGTGTAAACAGTCACTTGTCTCCTGTCTAATATCATTTGATGAAGGAAATCAACATCAAACACTTCTTGACCAACTTTGACAAAGTTCGCTGGCTCACCAGACAGTCTGTATATCAATTTGAAGATGTATGTACACATACTCATATAATCAATTATCTTTACTAATACTTGGAATCATTCATAGCTTATCAAATTTCTACAGCAAGCATGCAGTGAAATAAATGCATCAGTCCAGAAGCATCAGGCAGAACTTGTTGCATCTCTTGAGAGGGAGCTGGAATTAGATAATAATGATTGTCAGAAAGATATCAACACTATTTCTTCCTGGCTAC
>JBBPLE010000945.1:0-10495 GCA_038089675.1 Boletales sp. KT-2023b
ACTCTTCGTCGGACGATCACCTTGAACCTCTCGTCGACTCATCGTCGGACGAACCTTTGAACCCTTCATCGACTCTTCATCGGACGAACTCCTTGAACCTCTTGTCGACTCATCGTCGGACGAACCTTTGAACCCTTCGTCGACTCATCATCAGACGACCCTCTTTGACTATTCGGCAAGCATCCCTTGACCAAATCCTTCGAACCCTTGACCCTCAGTTAGTTCTTTGAGCCTACGCTCGTTCCTACCCGGACCAAGCGTAACAAATCCCAGATAATCCCATATAGCCATGGAAGTGGGATTGATAATAGATTATAATGGCATATAATTGGCCTTTCATGGCTATATGGGATTATCTGGGATTATCATTTCATTAAAAATTTCCTGATGCAAAGTCTTCACTAAATTTGATGTCTGATGGGGATATAACAATGTCTGGATTAAAGATGGACATCAGTGGAAGGCAGCATTCATCACCCACAGAGGACTCTTCAAGCCTACAGTCATGTTCTTCAGACAATCCAACTCCCCCCCTATATTCCAATGATTCATGAATGACTCTTTTCGGGATATGATTGCCAAGGGATGGTTAATCATATACATGGATGATCTCCTCATCTTTTCCCCTGATCAAAAGATGCATACAGAATACACCCAGCATGTTCTCCAATGAATGAA
This sequence comes from Boletales sp. KT-2023b, assembly GCA_038089675.1. NCBI lineage: Eukaryota > Fungi > Basidiomycota > Agaricomycetes > Boletales > Boletales sp. KT-2023b. The sequence goes on from JBBPLE010000945.1 coordinate 679, forward strand.
GGAACTTGACCTTCATCTCAAACTGGAAAAATGCAAATTCACTACCTTTGAGGTGGAGTATTTGGGGATGATCGTCAAACTGGGGACCCTCGCAATGGACCCCATTAAATTGGATGGCATCCAGAAATGGCCTGTTCCAGCCAAAGTAAAAGATGTCTGCTCCTTCTTGGGATTCATGAACTTCTATAGACAATTCATCCCAAATTACTCAAACCTTGCATGACCCCTCCTAGATCTCACTCAAAAGAACCATGCATGGGATTGGTCCCCAGATTGTAATAATGCATTCCAGAGACTCAAGGTCAAATTCCTAGAACAACCCATCATCAGATTCCCTGACCTCAGTAAACCATTTGCCATTACCACCAACACCTCCAAATATGCCTCAGGAGGAATTCTCCTTCAAACTGATGAAAACAGGGAGTGGAAACCCTGCTCTTACCTTTCCCAATCCTTCTCACCTGCCGAACAAAACTATGACATCTATGATCAGAAACTCCTAGCTATCATCCAAGCTCTCAAAATGTGGAAACATTATCTCTGAGGTCACCCTACTCCTATCCAAGTCTTTACTGATCACAAAAATCTGATGTATTTTGAACAACCCCAAAACCTAAATCAAAGACAAGCAAGATGGCTCCTTGATCTTGCCGATTTTGACCTTTGGTTAATTCACATGGCCAGAAAAGACTTGGCAGGACCTGATGCCCTATCCTGTTGCCCTGATCTAGTACCTGATGACAAACAGGACAATCATAATGTAACCCTTCTTCCTCCCTCCTTATTCATCAATATGATTGACACTGCCTTAATGGATAAACTCCACTCCTCCTCCACCACTGATCCCCTCATCCTCAACTCCCTCCAAGCTCTTGATGGCAAAATTCCTTCCCAACTCCACTCCCACCTCTCCAACTGGAAATATGATGCTGGTATCCTCACCTACCAGAACTGAGTTTACATTCCAAACAACCTTGAACTCTGTCAATCTATTATAGCCAGGCACCATTCCCATGCATCAGCCAGCCACCCCAGCTACCTCAAAACACGCCAACTTGTTGCATCAGAATTCTGGTGGCCAGGAATGGCCACTTTTATCAGGAAATATGTCAAAGGATGCATTCATTGCCAATGAGCCAAAACAGACACACACCCCTCTGCACCCCCCCCACTCCCTATGCCTTCTAAATCCTCGCACCCCTTCCAGCAAATCTCCTGTGACCTGATCACTGATCTTCCCCTTTCAGATGGCTTTGACTCCTTATTGGTCATGGTCAACCACAGGCTTACAAAGGGGGTAATTTTATGTCCAATGAAGAAAACTGCCACAGCTGAGGGAATTGCCACCCTCTTTCTTAACAAAGTCTGGAAATGGTTTGGACTATACAACAAAATTATCTTGGATTGCAAACCACAATTTGCCTCTGCCTTTGCTAAAGAACTAGGAAAACTCCTTCATTACAATCTTTCCCTCAGCACTGCCTACCATCCACAGACTGATGGGGAAATGGAACAAGTCAACCAGGAAGTTGAAACATACCTACAGATCTTTTGCAATAACAACCCAACAATCTGGGCTGAACATATCACCATGGCTGAATTTGCACACAACTACTGCCCCCATTCCATCATCCAGAAATCCCCATTCTTCCTCATGATGGGCTATGAACCCCACCCCCTCCCCATGGTTATCTCTGAGTCACAGTTACCAGCATTAGAACAATGTCTCAAGAAACTCTTGGCTGCCCACAACAAAGCCCTGGCTGTGCATGATCTTGCATGACAGCTTATGAAATCCAGGTACCATGGGAAATTCATTCTGTTTGCTAAAGGAGATAAAGTTTGGTTAAACACCAAAAACCTTAAGCAAAACATCATTGCCCCTAAGTTCTCCACCAAATGAGAAGGTCCCTTCACCATCACCAAAGTCCTCTCTTTGGTCACTTACCAACTACAGCTCCCTCATTCCTGGAAAATTCACAATGTCTTCCACACATCACTACTCTCACAATACCATGAGAATGAAATACACAGCCCCAACTTCCCAGCCCCTCCACCAGATCTGATTGGAGGGGAAGAGGAATATGAAATAGAACAAATCATCAAACACCATGGCAACCATTCCCAGAGGCAGTACCTTGTCAGATGGAAAGGCTATCCACCAGAAGATGACTCATGGCTCCCAGAATAGGAGCTGAAACATGCACAGGATCTTCTCCATGACTATAAAAACCTCACCTCCAAAAACTCACCTTCATCACCCAAACCATCCAAACATACTTATACCACCATCTTCAAACCATAAGTCACTATGTCCACCACCTCCCCCATCTCTGTCTCATCTGGATCCCCCACCCCTCCCCCAGTTAGCTCCCCCTCCATATCCCCTGTTATACCCCCTTCTGCCTCCACATTCATCAAGGAACAAATCCTCCAGATCACTTTTCGCATCCCTGATACTGTACTCAATGACCTCCTTACTTCACCCAGTATTGAACCCCCCACCCCAGTGCCATCCACTTCCACTTCACCCCCAGGTCTTCCCATACTTCCCCCATTTCCCCCATCTGTCCCAGTTCATGTCCATCACCTCTGCTGCACCAATCACCACATCCTCTTCACCCATGTCCTCTCCCAAGAGGCCCCTGTTATGATTGGTGATAACCCCCTATCTTTTCTTCCCATGTTACATAACAATCTGTCTCAGTCTTCTTTTGATTCTTTCACTATGCGACATGGTAACATTAATCTCCCTTCATGTTCTAAACTTTACCATGTCTACTTATGCCTATTATCTATTTTTACTGAGAGATCACCAATAGATTTCCTATGCATCTCCACTTGCACAGCCTGTGCTATTTATTCTCTTTATTTTCTCATCATCATTCATAGCCTCTGATCACAGTACCTTTGCACAGATCTGCATAGCTCTATACTTAGTTTATGCAGCCTTAGGGCTATCCATCAACTCATAGTGACTCAGTATGACTAGCACTACTTAGTATAAATACTGGACAAACATGTACAGTAACACTAAGCAATTCCTACCTTAGGTTTTTGCCTTCACATCCCTCATCCTCCTCTGAGTTCATCTCTAAGTCAGCCTTAGTGCCTCCTCATCATTGTCCTTAGTCTCCAGCCACCTAGAACCTCTGTGATCCTTCTAGGAGATCCTTGATGTCATCTGACGTAAGAACACGCCTTCATCCACTGGAACCCATGACCTTCATTTCCAAAGTCCCTGACTTATGTTAGTATGTTATCCTCAACCCCTGTCCTTGACCTAGGCAATTACTGCTAGGTCTACACTTGTTCCTACCTGGACCAAGTGTAACAGCCCCTAGATCCACTCTAGAACAACACCAGGCATACATCATGTCCCCAGAAATCATCTCTGCTGTCACAATCTTCAACAAAACCTTCTCCCTGATCCAAAACCTAGCCATTACCTACTGATCTACTGACACCCCCCTCTGGACTATCATAGGACAACTATGAGAAAAAGCACTGGACAATCTCTACCACCTAGGGTTTGGACATATGATTGAACATATTCTGCCATATGACACTATCACCAAAACTATCACCACCATCGCTCTCAACCTCATCGCCAAGGATTGACAAGCCTACCTTTATGGCCATCCAGCCTTTATTCCCTGTATCCTCCCTTTCCTCACCAACTACTTAGTTCCCATCCCTTCATTTCATCACCCCCCCTCTGCAGACCAGGAGGATGCTCCACCCATCCCCACTGACTTCCAACCCTGCCACACCCCTGCCAGCCTATGAGCTGCAGCAGCACTCATGGACCTATCTGGGCACAACCCCTCTGCTACCCAATCCTGCCATATTCATTCCCCCACCTCATATCCAAACACTGGCTATGTCCTCTCCAATTCCAGAGCTACCACTAACTGGGATGAAATACCAGCACCCCCTCCCTCCACTATCCACAACTCCTGTTGTAACCAATGCCAACAAATTGGTCATGAAACTCTCAACTGCAGACAACACTGATGCAATCATTGTAAATGCCATGCCCCAGGACACCCCCACTGTTCTTGCCCTTGTCACCCCTACCCCCAATGCACCAACTCCTGGGGGACCAACCCTGATAAAATCCCTATCATCAACCACTGTGGATGCAAAAAATGTGGGGCCCTCCATGGTCACAACCTTGACTGCAGCAACTACTATACCAGCTGGCATGACAGTGGGTGGGGAGAGGAGGAAGTTACCAATGAAGATGTCACGTTTGATTAATGCAAATCCAGTGGCTTTGCCATACAAAGGGGGTAATGTTATGATCAGTGATACCCCCCTATCTTTTCTTTCTTTGTTACATAATAACCTCTCTCAGTCTTCTTTTGATTCTATTGCTATGCAACACAGTAACATTGATTTCCCTTCATGTTCTAGACTTTACCATGTCTATCTATGCTTACTATCTATATTTACATAGAGATCTCTGATTGTTACACTTGCCCTGGGTAGGAATGAGCATAGACCTAACAATAATTGCCTAGGTCAAGGACAGGGGCTGGGGGTAACATACTGATGTAAGTCAGGGACTCCAGAGATGAAGGTCAAAGGTTCCAGTGGACAAAGGTGTGTGATGACATCAGATGACATCAAGGATCTCCCAGAAGGATCACAGGGGTTCTGGGTGGTTAAGGATAGAGGATGACGATGAGGAGGCACTAAGGCCAAACTTAGGGACTGGCTCTGAGGAGGACTAGAGGGGTGAAGGCGAAAACCTAAGGTAGGAATTGCTTAGAGTTTACTGTACATGAGTGGCCAGTATTTATACTAAGAGGTGCCAGTCATACTGAGTCACCCAGAGTCAACAAACAGCCATGAGGCTGCAGAAACTAAGTATAGTGCTATGCAAAACAGTGCAGAGGTGCTGTGATCAAAGGCTATGTGTGATGATGAGAAAATAAAGAGAATAAATAGTGCAGGCTGCACAAGTGGGAACACATAGGAAATCTAATGGGGATCTCTAAGTAAAAATAGATAATAGGTGTAAGTAGACATGGTAAAGTTTAGAACATGAAGGGAGATCAATGTTACCATGTCACATAGTGAAAGAATCAAAAGAAGACTGAGACAGATTGTTATGTAACAAGGAAAGAAAAGATAGGGGGTCACTACCAATCATAACATTACCCCCCTTGTATGGCAAAGCCACCAGATTTGCTTTAGTCAAAGGTGACCTTCTCATCGGTGACCATGTCTTTGTCTCCCCACATGTCTTGCCCTCCATGGTAGTAGTCAGGGCAGCCCCAGTTGTGGCCATGAAGGGATCTGCATTTTTCACAGCCATGATGATCAATGGTGGGGACATTGTTGGGATTGGTACCCCAGTTGTTGGTGCAATGGGAGCAGGGGTGGTTGGGACAAGAGCAATGAGTATGTCCTGGGGTGCAATGGCAACAGTGGTCACATCAATGTTATCTGCAGTCAAGGGTTCAGTGGCCTCAGCAGTGACATCTGTTGCAATGAGAGGGGTTGGTGGGAGGGGGCACAGGGATTTTGTCCCAACTAGTGGTGGCTCCAGTATCCAAGAGGATGGTGCCTGTGTTTGGGTGTGGAGTAGGGAGGCAGGTGGAGGTATTCTGCCTGGATAGGTCCATGAGTGCAGCTGCAGCTTGTAGGCTGGTGGGGGTGTGGCAGGGATGGAAGTTGGCAGCAACAGGGGGTATATTCTCCTGGTTCTCAGTGGGGGAATGGTGGTGAAAAGGATGAATGGGGACCAGGAAGTCAATCAGGGCTGGGGGTGTATGGGGAGTGAATGACAGTCATCCATATAGGTAGGTGCATCATTCCTCAGTGATGAGGTTGAGAGCAATGGTGGTGATAACTTTGGCAATAGTGCTGTATGGGAGGATGTGTTTGATAAAGTGACTGAATCCTAGGTGGTATAGGTTGTCAAGGGCTTTTTCTCTAAATTGTCCTACTATGGTCCACAGCAGGGCGTCGGAGGATCAGTAGGTGATTGAAAGGTTTCTAATGAGGGATGCAGTCTTGTTGAATGTGGCAACAGCAGCAATGACTTCTGGGGACATTTGATAGGCCGGATGTTGTTCTAAGGCTGAATGGGGGGCTTCTTGGGAAAGGACATGGGTGAAAAGGATGTGTTGGTTGGGATGACAGAGGCAATGTATGTGGATGGGGATGGAGGGAGGGAATGGTGGGGAGGTGGGAAGCCCTGGGGGAGAAGTGGGGGTGAGTGGTTGAATGATGGGACTGGTGGTGAGGTCATCTAGGATGGTGTCAGGGATGCATAGGGTGATTTGGAGGATTTGTTCCTCAATGGCTGTGGAGGCAGAGGGGGGTAGGACTGGAGAGGCAGAGGGGGAGCTGATGGGAGGGGGGTGGGGAAGCTGGAAGAGATGGAGATGGGAGATGCAGCAGACATAGTGACTAAGGTTTGGAGGGTTGGGTGGTCCAAGTGTGTTTGGGGTTTTTGGGTGATGAGGATGAGGCCTTGAAAGTGAGGTTTTTATAGTTTTTGAGGAGGTCCTGTGCATGTTTTAATTCCTGTTCTGAGAGCCACAAGTCATCTTCTGGTGGATAGCCTTTCCATCTGACAAGATACTGCCTCTGGGAACTGTTGCCATGGTGCTTGATAATTTGTTCTATTTCATATTCCTCTTCCCCTCTGATCAGATCTGGTGGAGGGGCTGGGAAGTTGGGGCTGTGTATCTCATTCTCATGGTATTGTGAGAGTAGTGATGTGTGGAAGATGTTGTGAATTTTCCAAGTGTGAGGAAGTCATAGTTGGTAAGTGACCAGGGAGAGGACTTTGGTGATGGTGAAGGGGCCTTCTCATTTGTTGGAGAATTTAGGGGCAATGATGTTTCACTTAAGATTTTTGGCATTTAACCAAACTTTGTCTCCTTTAGCAAATGGGATGAATTTCCCATGGTACCTGGATTTCATAAGCTGGCATGTGAGATCATGCGCAGCCAGGGCTTCATCATGGGTGGCTGAGAGTTCCTTGAGATGTTGTTCTAAAGCTGGTAACCATGACTTGGAGATAACTGTGGGGAGGGGGCAGGGTTCATAGCCCATCATAAGGAAAAATGGGGACTTTTGGGTAATGGAATGGGGGTGGTGGTTGTGTGCAAATTCTGCCATGGTGATATGTTCAGCCCAGATTGTTGGGTTGTTACTGCAGAAGATCCATAGGTACATTTCCACTTCTTGGTTGACTTGTTCTGTTTCCCCATCAGTTTGTGGATGGTAGGCAGTGCTGAGGGAAAGATCGTAACCAAGGAGTTTTCCTAGTTCTTTGGTGAAGGCTGAGGCAAATTGTGATCCACAATCTAAGATAATTTTGTAATAAAGGCCAAACTGTTTCCAGACTTTATTGAGAAAGAGGGTGGCAATTCCCTTGGCTGTGGCAGTTTTCTTTGTTGGACACAAAATTACCCCCTTTGTAAGCCCATGGTCAACCACAACCAATAATGAATCGAAGCCATCCAAGAGGGGGAGATCAGTGATGAGATCACAGGAGATTTGTTGGAAGGGGCAGAATGATTTGGAAGGAATAGGGACTGGGGGGGGGTGCGGAGGGGTGGGTATCTGTTTTGGCGTGTCAGCAGTAAATGCATCCTTCAACATATTTTCTAATGAAGGTGGCCATTCCTGGCCACCAAAATTCAGAGGTTACTAGTTGATGTGTTTTCAGGTACCTAGGGTGTCCAGCTGAGGTGTGAGAATGGTGCCTAGCTATAACAGAGCATCAGAGTTCAAGATCATTTGGAATGTAGACCTGATTTTAGTAGGTGAGAATACTGGTGTCGTACTTCCAGTCAGAGAGGTGAGAGTGAAGTTGAGAAGGGACTTCACCATCTAAGGCTTGGAGGGAGTCAAGGACTAGGGGGTTGGTGGTGGAGGAGGAGCAGAGTTTATCAGTTAGGGCAGTGTCAATCATGTTGACAAATAAGGAGGGAGGGAGAAGTGTTACATCATGATTGTCTTATTTGTCATCAGAAACTAGATTAGGGCAGCGAGAGAGAGCATCAGGTCTGGCCAAGTCTTTTCTGGCCACATGAATTAACCAAAGATTGAAGTCAGCGAGATCAAGGAGCCATCTTGCTGTTAAACAGCTGAATCAGGTAGCTGGAGTTCACTGTCAGAAACTATGTATATTGAGCAGTATGGATACTACACACCTGGAGTTCACTGTCAGAAACTAAGGAAAGCGAAGACAGTGAACTCCAAACTATAAACTCTGTGGTAAACAAAGGGAAATAATGTGCCACAGTGTGGCTGAACAACTAAATAAGGAAAACAACAAAAGACAGCAAAGTGCACAATCAGAACTGTAACACACCCCCCTGATTGTGCATTGGTGCAAAATCAACTAAATCGTCTGAAATGGGGCAAGTTCAAGCAAAGAACAAAAATGTCTCACTTTAACTCTTGGTAGTGCCTTTGTGAGTAGATCAGCAGGCATATTTGAAGTAGGGATGAAAGAAGGTGAAATGACACTGTTATCTACCATATCTCTAAGCCAGTACCACCGCAGATCCAGGTGCTTCATCCTGCCATGGTGCTTGGGATGCTTTGCCACCTGGATTGCAGACTGGTTGTCCATATGCAGTGTCGAGGGGCCATTCACTTGAAGTCCAAGTTCCTGCATCAACTTGCGCATCCAGACGATCTCCTTGCCAGCTTCACATGCAGCGACATACTCTGCCTCAGTGGTGGACAGTGCAACAATTGTTTGACACTTGGACATGCAGGAGACAACCCCAGTGCCAATTTTGACGACATATGTGCTTGTGGACCATCCAGTGTCCTTGCAGCCACCATGATTTGCATCAGAGTAGGTGGTGAACAGCTGGGAAGGTGAGGAGGGATCAGGCGAGTAGGTAATGCCATAGTTCATCATCCCTTTGATGTAGCAAAACAAGTGCTTAACTGTGTTCCAGTGGGCTACACCAGGATCCAAGGTGAATGAGGCGAGCTGACCTATAGTAAAGGCAATGTCTGGGTGAGTGGTACATGATAGGTACTGCAGAGAGCCCACAGCACCACCATAGTCAACTGAGTGCATAAGGCTGTGCTCCTCAGCTGTTTTGGGGGATTGCTCGCATGACAAGCAGAGACCAGGATCCATTGGAGTTTGGACTGGCTTGCAATCAGCCATATTGAAGTGAGCAAGCATGTCAGTGCAGTACTGCTGCTGGGAGATGGTGAGGGAACGCTTTGGGCAATCCTGGTCGATCTTGATCCCCAGAATCTCTGTGGTTGGGCCCAGATCACGCAGTTTGAAGTGTTTGCTCAAATCAGTGATTGCTTGCTTGATGGCAGGCAGGGACTGTGATGCAAATGTCATATCATCCACAAAGACAGGCAGAATGATCTGGACATCATCTCACACAAAGACATAGACTGAGGTGTCCGAGTATGCCTGTGAAAAGCCCATAGACTCAAGAATGGACCGCATCTTGCAATTCCAGCGATTTCTGCCTTGCCTGGTGCCATACAGCACTTTCTTGAGCAGGCACACTCGCTCCTTGTGGTTGCCCTCAGCAAATCCCTTGGGCTGCTCCATATAGATGTCGCAGTCCATCTCACCATTCAGGTAAGCATTTGAAATGTCAACAGACCACAGGTGCAGGTCATGGATGGCTGCAAGAGCCAAAATGACACGCAAGGTGGGCAAATGAACTATGGGTGCAAAAACCTCCAGGAATTCAAATCCTGGATGCTGGGAGAAGCCCTGGGCAACAAGATGTCCCTTGTAGCACTCAAAGGAGCCATCAGTGCGAAATTTCTTTGTGAATACCCACTTGGACCC
>JBBPLE010000946.1:0-10465 GCA_038089675.1 Boletales sp. KT-2023b
TGCAAAAGTTCATTAAGACGGTGAGCAGAATAAGTATGGCCGGAGTCGCACGTCTTATTGGCTTGCCGGCTTTTCATGCTTCGGGTGAACTATAAGCTGATTAAGCCAAATTTAGCCAAAAAAAGATTGGTGTGAAATTACTGAGGCTCTGGACAAGCAAGATAAGTGGGCAGCAGCATCATGCCAATCAAATTTACCATGAGAATAATGTAGAACCTGACAAAGGATTGAGAGATTTGTGAAGGCTTGTTGTTTGAACTTGTATTATAATGGCACTGTCCACAGGCACTTTCTATTCTATATCTTCTTGAAGTGAAACTTGAAACTAACATATACTATATATTGCTAATCACTTTGAGCCTCCTTTAGCTGCTGTTCACTTGACTGACATTCCAATTGATGATCCTGTTTTTGATGTTGAGATGCTATGCAAAGCCATTGGGGTGTGCATCAGGGAATTCATTTGCCTTGATGCGTTGGAGCAGCCACCAGAATGGGGTGGCATAGGTTATATCACAGGACTCATATGTGCCAGAACTGCCTGTGAGCATGCCACCAACATGGCCTTGGAGGTCAGCAATTATTGAACCTGAATCACCAGGTTCTGAAAAGACTTCTGACTTTCTGTCATAGTTGATTATTGCCCACTCCATGGAGGTCCTGTTGATTGACATGTTGGTGAAGTAGTCACAAACAACAGAAAAGACACCATTTGCCCAGCCAATGGTTGCACCAGTGGCACTGCCATTTTTGACAACAGACAAGCATGGTTGGCTGTTTTTGTCCTGCATGTTAGGGGTGCACATCAGTTCTTCAGGTATAATGCCAGTAAGTGGAAGTAGTTGATCAAAAGGGTATTCAAACTTCCAGTTGGCATCTCCACAAGGGAAACATTTGTCTGCAAACACCCAAATTGATAGCTTTCCTGGATACAAACAAAAAAATATTTAGGTTGATTAATAAATGGTCTTTGTTGGATGGATGGTCAAAACATACCAAGGTGTAATTTATTGCCTTGGAAGCTGTCACCAAGCTTTTTCTGGTCAATCCAGAAAATTCCCCAGTCTTCTGTGAAATGGTGTTCACCAGCACCAAGATTGATAGCTGGGGAGCAGAGGATGTTGCCAATGACATGGTTGTCATGTTTTTTCCAATCTTTGTAAACTTGCTGGAGGAACTCTCCAAGTGGTTCCATTGCCTTCTTGACATTGTCCAGTGACTGCTGAGTATCAATCTGGGCCTTCTTTGCTTCCTCAGCTTCAACAATATCAGTTCCCTTCTCTTTCTTCATGAGCCATTCAATCCTGCTCTCATAGTACTCAATTGTCATGGCATTATGTTCAATCTTGTATTTGATTGAATCAGTAAGATTGGAGAATGCTTCCTTTCCAAGCAGGAGAACATCTCTGGAGGGTGCACCAGAGTGGTAAATGTAGTCAAGGTTGGTTTCCTTTGATCCAATGAGAACATGACAGCATGAAATGTTGAACGGACTCTGTGTTACATACATAGTAATTAGTTCACACGTCACATGTATTTACTTTCAGACTCAGCAGAGCTGAGTTCTAATTGATTCTTTACTTGATACCACCATCACCCATTGTAAGTTCCTCAAGCCCAACCAACCCAGGTATGTGAGAGACCTTCCCATGTATGTAACACGTGTACTTGCAACAGGTTATAAGCCCTGAGCAGGCTGGCAGTGTTTACACGCAGCCTCCCTGCTCTCTCATCCTTACCTGACTGTTGGTCAGTCTGGATTCAGTTCTGCCTGCCATTCAGGTGCCTTTGGGGTGTGGATTAAGTTCCACCTCCGAATGGTGAATGTTTGAGCTGTCTGTGTGGATTCAGTTCCACCAGATGCTCTGCAAAGTGAAAGCCATGCAGAGCAGCCACTCTTCACCTCAAAACAAGGGGAGACTATGTCCCCCAAGTTTTTGGGCTCTGGACGTTCAGCAATGTGGTTAATCCCGTCCCTTTCACTTTTTGTTTAAGGTATCCACGCTAATGTCTACCTCAGACCCAACCATGTCTTCCACCTCCCTCTCCACTATCATGAAGCTCAATGGCATGAACTACCATGCCTGGCAGTCCCAGATGGATGACTACCTCTGTTCCATTGGGGTATACTCCCACATTGTAAAGCTTCACCCCACCATCCCTACCTCTCTCCCAGAGATCAAGGACTCCACTGGGCATGTCACCCAGGCAGCTTATACTCCCCCAGCCGACGAAGTTCGTCATGCTGAAGAGAAGCAGGAGGACTGGGACAAGGATGATGACAAGGCCACTGGCGCAATTGCTCTCACTTGTGAATGTCATGTTCACAAGTGTGGCATCGACTTTGGCGACCACACCGAAAACATTCTCATTGAACTAGAAAAACAGTTCGACAACCCCACCATCTCCTCTGCGATCATGGAGTTTAAAGCCCTCATGGGCCTCCAAATCCCTGACAACAACTTGCTGGTGTCGACCTTCTCAAAGCTTGACACCCTCTTCTCCCAGCTATCCAACTTTGGATATCCAGTCGACAACAAAATCAAGTCGTTGATCATGATCTCCAAGATCCCAAAGTACGCTGACCATGTTGTCACTGCCATTGCTGCTGCAAAGCCCAAGACAAACTCGGTAGGAGTTGTCATCAAGACAGTTCCCACCATTGAGGAGATCTTCCAACAAATAGATGTGTCGTGGCAAACATACATGCAGCACTGTCCTGCCAAGGACTCCCGGCCTCAACAGGCCAACAAAGTCAGCGCTGTCAAACGGCAGCAGGGGGAACCCCAGTTCTCCCAGCAGCAACAGCAGCAGATGCAAGGTGGTTCCTCTTCCAAGGGGAATAACCAGAAAGTGCAGAAGGGCAACTGCTCTGAAAAGGGTGAAGAAAAATGCAAGGAGAAGAAGAAGACCTGCAAGGAAAAGAAGCAGGCAGAGGCTGCACAAGCCTCCGCCTCCTTTGCCTTCACCTCCACCACTGTCATCACCCCTGCTGCCACCATGTTTACGTCACCTGTCCCTGACCCCCGCTGCAATGCGCACATGCCCAGCACAACCCACTATGGGTCACCTGCATTTCCTCTCACCAAGGAAACTGTCACACTTGCATGACACCTTGAGGTCCCCATGACCTCCTCTACTCTCCACAACCTCAAACTGGTTGCATCCTGCCACTCCAAGCATGCTCGCATGGAGCAATCCCTCTCCGACCGCCTCTCCACCCCACTTTCCCAATGGATCATTGAAGTCCTGCTAGCTGGGACAACAGGTATCATGGAGGTTGACGAGGATGTTGTCAGTCTAGGTGATGATGCCTATGACAAATACATCGAGGGTTTCTTTATGGAATCCACATTGCAGTGTGTATCCCCTCTCCCATCTACATCAGGTACTGACATGCAGTTAACTCTGCCTCAGGTAAATCGTATGTACATGTTCCCTGTAGTAGATAGTTCAAATAAATCTGCTATGCATGAATTTGCACAGTGTGACACTTGCAGTAAGGACAGCAAGGGAAAGGAAAAAGTGCACAATCACAAGGTCCCATCAGACATGTGGCTGCTCAACTCAGGAGCTTCAGCTCACTTCTCCCCTGATCGCTCTGACTTTGTTGAGTATCAGAAGTTTGACCAGCCCCAATGGGCTTCCACTGCCAATGGCTGATCACCTATTATAGGTAGAGGTACCGTTTTGCTAAGGTTTGGCAACCATATATGCCGCCTATCACCTGTCATGCACATGCCCTCGTGTGCTGTTTGACTAGTGTCAATGGGCACTGTATTGCAGAACACCTGCCTCATGCTTCATGCCAGACCTGGGTATTTAACTATCTGGGACCATTGCTTCAAGGAAGCTTACTTGGAATTCCACAGTCATGGTGGACAAACCATGTATTGGCTTCGCACCAAACCCATCTTCCCTGATGATGTGCCCTCCAGCATGTTGTCACTTGCCTCTGAGATCGAATATGAGCTCATGCACTGACATCTTGGACACTTATCCCCTGATGTCATCAGGCATGCTAAAAAGCACCTGAAGGGTTTTCCTGACATGAAGATCCCATCCAAGACTGGCCTCTGTCAAGGGTGTCAGCTCAGCAAACAGCCAAATTGTCCCTTTCCTCTTAGTGAGATGTGGGCAACTGCTCCCTTTGAGTTGATCCATTCAGACTTAAAGTCCTTCAAGGTAGTGTCTTACTCAAGATACAAGTATGCAGTCGTCTTTTATGATGACTTTACATCAATGGCCTGGACCACCTTGATAAGGTCCAAGGATCAGACACTCCATGTGACCAAACAATGGTTCACATTTGTCTGAAATCAGTACAATGCTGTGATAAAACACTGGCGATCCGATGCTGGAGGCAAATACACCTCCAGTGCTTTTCAGGAGTTCCTGAAGGACAATGGAGTAAACATCCAACAGTCTGCCCCTTATGCACACCAGCAGAATGGTTGTGCAGAATGCCTAATCTGCACTTTAATGGACAAGGCACAGGCTATGCATTTACATGCTTGCCTACCTCCCTCTTACTGGGAATGGGCTCTGCTCCATGCAACCCACATTTATAACCGGACCCCACAGCTTTGGCTGAAATGGGATACTTCCCTGACATTACTTAAGGGGGAGAAACCATCTGTTGAACACCTTCAGGTATTTGGTTGTGGTGCCTATGTGCACATTCCTGCAGAACACTGTGGCAGAAAGCTACAGCTGAGATCACAATTGATGATCTACTTGGGCATTGCCCCTGGTAGTGACTCAAATTTCATCTTTATGTCATCGACAAATGCTGTCATTACATCGGCACATGTGATCTTTGATGAGACCCTCTTTCTGAGATGCTCTCGATCTGCCCCACACCATCCCCATGTGGGTCCCCCAGAACCAACTCATACCCATGATGAGGTTCTGGAAATTCCAGTTCCAGCTCCCACTGGTTCTGATGAGAGTTCTGAGTTGGAATCTGATTCCAGTGAAGAGTCCAATATGGATTCAAGGAATTCACCATCCCCTTCACTGTTGCTGAGCCTGAGCATGTCGAGATCTTCATCTCTGTCTCTTGCTCCTTGCACCTGGACACCCAGTCCAGCTCCTCCAGTGACACCTCCATCACACAGACCACCACCTACTGGTCCCCCACCTATCCCCAGGCATAGTGAGCATCTCCGTAACCCCCCAATGCACCCCAGAAATATTTTTGGTGAGTGCCATCATCCCTTGCAACAGCTCTGGGACCTAGAAAGTGAATCACGCTGGAAGGACCTTACTGGTGAAGCTGGCCCGTCCCAAGTTCTGGATACTGTTCTGGACTCACCTGCAGTCCCTGGTGGACTCCCCCCATCTCCTACCTCTGAGGATGATGTTGACCGTCTCACATGGGAAGGGGGAGATGCATTGGTTTCATACCTCTGCAATTGTGCTATCCTGCATGATTCCACTTTTGGGGCATCCCCAGATCTATGCAAGTGGACATTCCGCAACATCCAGAAGCTGCCTAAATCGGAGCAGAAGGATTGGCTTAAAGCCTGTGAAGATCAGCTACAAATGCTGAAGGACTGCAAGGTCTATGAAGTAGTTCCATGCCCACAACACTGTAAGGTGATTAAAAACTGTTGGGTCTTCAATCAAAAGTTGGATGGTTGTAAAAGAGCCCACCTGGTAGCCAAAGGCTTTAGCCAGGTTGAAGGGTTAGACTTTGACCAAGTCTTTTCCCCAGTTGTACGTTTCAAGACTGTGTGATGTATGTTCACCCTCTTGGCCCTGGAAGGATGGCACATCTCTGGGCTTGACATACACTCTGCATACCTTTACGGTAAACTGGAAGAGGAGATCTACATGGAATTTCCTGAGGGGTTTATGCCTCCTGACCAAAAAGGCAAAGTCCTCCACCTACTGTGTGCACTTTATGGACTCAAGCAAGCCGGCCTAGCCTGGTGGAAAGCACTTGATGTATCCATGGCGGAACTCGGCTTCAAATGGTTAAAAACCAATGCTGGACTTTTTATTTATCACAAAGGCAAAGACATCTGTCTAGCAATAGTCTATGTAGACGATGCCCTCTTCTGTGGCCCCAACAAGATCTTTGTAGACAAGATCAAGGCTGCATTCATGAAGAAGTGGGAATGTTGTGATCTTGGAGAGCCATCTGAATTCCTCCAAATGAACATTTGTCAAGAAGGTCGTAATATCTGAATCAACCAAAAGGATTACCTCGACAAGGTGCTCGAACAATGCAGCATGACCAATGCCAAATCCGCACCTACCCCTCTCCCACAGGGTTACTACCCAGTGAAGAACAATGCACCAGTCCAACATGAATTACGGACGTGTTTTCAGACTGTGATTGGCTTGTTGCTGTATCTTATGATCGGCACCCGTCCAGACATCATGTATGCAGTTACCCAACTAGCACACATGTCAGCCAACCCATCACAGGAACATCTCGACAGAGCTCTGTACATCTGCCAGTACCTTATTGGAACCCAGGACTACTCCCTACTCTAAAATGGTTCCTCTGGAAAAGGCATTCTCACCTGTACTGATTTGGATTGGGTGCAGGACATTAATACCATGCACTCTCAAACCGGCTTCTATCTTAAGATGGCCGATGGTGTGTTTTTGTGGAATTCACACTTACAAAAAACCACCACCGTCTCTTCCACCAAAGCAGAATATATGGCACTGAGTGACTGCTTGCATCAATGTGTGTGGATCCATGAGATGATGGGTGAGCTTGGCTACAAGCTGAAACCTATCCCCATCTGTGGCAACAATCAAGGTAGTTTATTCATTGCGCAAAACCCTGTGACTGAAAAGTGCAACAAACATATTCATGTGAAATACCATTTTATCCATGATGCAGTCATGGTCCACAAGCTAGTGGAGCTTTTCTATATCCCCGGGACTGACAATCCCACAGATATGTTCACCAAGAACCTTGGACATGTCAAGTTCAATGAATTCTGCTCCCTGCTTGGACTGGAATTCAACTCCACCAAGTAAAAGTACTGCCCTCTGTTTTAATGCTTTATGTATCTACCATATACTTAGCAAGGGGGAGTGTTGAATGGACTCTGTGTTACATACATAGTAATTAGTTCACATGTCACATGTATTTACTTTCGGACTCAGCAGAGCTGAGTTCTAATTGATTCTTTACTTGATACCACCATCACCCATTGTAAGTTCCTCAAGCCCAGCCAACCCAGGTATGTGAGAGACCTTCCCGTGTATGTAACATGCATACTCACAACATGAAAGACCCAAGAGGTTGTTGCTGCAACCACCTTCTGTAAGGCAGAGGGCCATTGTCCCCTGAATGCCAGGCCAGGTCCTAGTAGAAATGCTAAGGCCAAGAGCAGGAGTAAGGGGACCAACAACATCAACAAGTGGATCCAGGTCATATCTGGCAGATTGGAGAAGTTGAGGACCAGTTTTATGCATGTAAAAGGATTCATGAAAGTCAATGTCAATATCAATGATGTGATAGTGTTCAAGAAGGGCTAGAATGTCTTGAGATGCATTATGGGCAGCAGTAGCAGAAGTAGACTCTGGAAGAACACCAATCCAGATAGTAACTTGGCTGATGGCTGGTTTTTCAGCCTTGACTATTTCTTCCTCTTTAATCCTTTTTTCATCCTTGATATCTTCTTCATTGTTAGGGCCTTCATAAACTCCAACTTTTTTGAAACGAACAACATCTATTGTTGTAAAATAGATCTAGAAATTCTAGTTAGCATACTCTACAATAAAGTAGGATGTTATGACTGACTGTGTGAGTGTCTAGAATCTTGACAACTTTCCATGCTAAGTCATGATTCCAGACTTTTGTAATTGGATGGGTAAAAACTTCACATAGCTCCTTTGGATGATATTGGGTCTCAGGTCCCCTTGGTAAGGACCACTGCTCATTGCCTGTTCGATAAAGCAATCTGGGACTAGAGTGCAAGCCTGCATAATATGACAGAACCTCTTCATTGGAGACTGCATGTGGATCAGAAATATAGGAACTAGCACTGGATGCAGTTCCATGACCAGAGTGCAGAGGGGAGATAAATGAATGAGCAGTCCAGTAAGCAGTGGACTGAATCTCATGATATTCCTTGGAAAATTGAATGCATTTGTTGATAAATTCAGCAGAAAGCACTAAACAGCAAGGGGGAAAATGAGATGGTCAATATAGGATGATCATAATAATAAGAAAGAGACAGACTGGTGATTCCAAAGATCAAAAACAAGCTAAGCTGTTTGACTGTATGAGAGAGATTTGGCAAGAAACTCAAAAAGGGGCCAACTTATCACAGATCCAGATTAGTAAATTCACAGAGTGGCACTTTTCACACACTTTTGCTTACTTTTCACACACTTTTGCTTACTTTTCACACCTTTTCATAAAACTACCTGAAAGGTAAGGCTCATGCTAGGCAAGGATACCAGTTTTCAGTATTGCACCATAGTGGAAAAATGTCCCCTTGACCAAATTGTTTTTACAAGTAGTTGACAGTTGTATGGTACTATACACATTTAAATGTTTTGAAATGTCATAATTCCTGGCCATATGACAATTCATGCCAAGATAGGTGTTTATGCAAGAGGTGGTAGCCAAGCATGCCAAGAGACATCTCAAGGACCTTGGGGTTTATGTGATCATTGCTGACATTATTGGTTGTGCCAACCCAAGACAAGTCTATGAACTTGTCAGGATCCTCAGAGGCATTGTCAGTAGTGACATTGAAATCCATCTTCACAATAATACTAAAATGGGGTTTTTTTTTCCTCTTTCCAATTGTCATCCCTCATCTTCTTAAGCCATTGCCAATGCCAACTGTTATGATTGGTGATACCCCTCTATCTTTTCTTTCCATGTTACATAATAATATCTCTCAGTCTTCTTTTGATTCTTTTGCTATGCAACACAGTAACATTAATCTCCCTTCACATTCTTGACTTTACCATGTCTATTTATGCTTACTATCTATTTTTACATAGATATCTCTGATCCCATTCCTATGCATTTCCCTTTGTGTAGCCCACACTACTTATTACTCTCATTTTCACATCATCATTCATAGCCCTTGATTGCAGCATCTCTGCACAGTTTTGCATAGGACTATACTTAGTTTATGCAGCCTTAGGGCTATCCATTGACTCCAGGTGACTCAGTATGACTGGCACCTCTTAGTATAAATACTGGCTGCTCATGTACAGTAAACTCTAAGCAATTCCTACCTTAGGTTTTTGCCTTCACCTCCCTAGTCCTCCTCTGAGCTTATCCCTAAGATTGGCCTTAGTGCCTCCTCCTCATCATCCTTAATCCTCACCACCTAGAACCTCTGCAATCCTTCTGGGAACTCATTGATGTCATCTGACATAACTTTGAACCTTTGTCCACTGGAACCATCTATCTTCATTTCTGGAGTCCCTGACTTACATCAGTACATAACCTTAGGCCCCTGTCCTTGACCTAGACAATTACTGTTAGGTCTACACTTGTCCCTACCCAGGCCAAGTGTAACACCAACACCACTCTTAAGGCAAGCACCACTCACATTGACATTTATAAGTCCCTTCTCCTCTGCCTTCACCTCCTTACCTCCTCTCAATGTTCTTAAAATTGGTGAATGTGTTGGCATCACCACCTGTGTGGTCTTGTCACTTGTCTCTATGCCACCTGTTACAATTCACTTTTTCTTTGTGTACTATGATAGACCAGCCTGACCTGGTACCTTTTTACCTTCTTTAGAGTGCTCTAGAACATACAATGTGCTTGTTGCACACCTTTCATCTCTGCTTTCTATTCTTGTTATCTACACTTTTATTTCTCATGGAAAGTTCTATCTTTGTTTGCTTAGTACCAAACCTTCCATGACCTTCCATTAGTTTCCATTCTTCACAGTACTTAAGCCATTGTTCTACTTGATGTATCTTCAGCTTAGTCCTGCTCAATCTTACTTTGATCTCCTTGAAACTCCTTTGAACTCCTCCATCGACTCCATCGTCAGATGACTCTCTTGAACTCCTGCATCAACTCCATTGTTGGACGACTTACCCTCAAACCCCTTTGAACTCCTTCATCAACTTCATTGTTGGATGACTCCTTTGAAACTCATCAACAATTGTTGACTGAACTTTTGACCTTCCAGCAAGCCTTCTTGTCCAAATACCTTGAAGCCTTGATCCCACAGTTAATTCTTTGAGCCTACACTCATTCCTACCTGGACCAAGTGTAACAAAAGGACTAAGCTCCTCTTTTGGACTACCATCGCTGTGGTTTCCCACCATTTCCTTCCCTTGAACACCAGGAGCCCTTGAAAGGGCACTATGATGCTCTTATCAAGTCCCCTCAGAATCCCCCCCCTCCACTGAACACTCTAATGAGGACTTCAACATCCCCCTTGAGTCTCTTGAAGAAACCTTTGCCCCTACCCCAGACATCTCTCTCAGGGAACCAATGCCACCTCTC
>JBBPLE010000947.1:0-10455 GCA_038089675.1 Boletales sp. KT-2023b
ATATTTACTCCCTCTCCCATTCTTCTTCTATAGGCATATCATGGTATCTATAATTTCCCACATGAGATGGACCAGCCCTTTGCCAACCCTCATAGTGCTCTTCAGTAGAGAATCTATCTACATGGCTGTATCTACCTTCAGCAACAGGATAACCACTAAAAATGGAAATAAAATAAATAAATAAAGTAGAAGGATAGTGTTAAACAAGTTACTCACCTGGGATGCTGGTATTCACCATCTCCATGGTAGCCTTGCCCATGACACAACCGTTTTGGGAGGGGCCACTTTTCAGGATCCGGAGAGACTTGAGGGGGATGCCAGCTAGTACAGTTCAACTGTCCCCTTCAAGTATTGCCAAAATGGTCATACAGTTGGCTGGGATGCTGGTAATCAGCAGGTGGTTGATGTGAAGTGACTTGGTGTGACTGAGAATGACCAGAGTCACCAATCCAGTCTTCAGAAAAATACTGAGACTGTGTAACATGATAGCATGACAGAAATTGTTGAGTGGGTATAGGTTGGGTGATTGTGAGCTCAGGCAATGGAGGGTGGGAAGGATGACAGCCAGAAGAGTCAAAATGTGATTTGCCTGGCCTCAATGTGATGTCTGGCTCAACCCTCAAGGCATCTAGGGGATGGGGGGAACATGCATGAGGGGAAGTTCTCAGCATGACCTTCTCAACAATGGGGTTGATGGCAGGCAAAGCATTACAAGTGGGTTGCATGGCTTGGTTCACATTGTTCAACTGCTTCAGCAATTTCTTGTCAGTCATTTTCAGGTCCTTCACAAGAAGTGCTGTTGTGCAAACCTCATCAGCATACTTAATCAAGGGTACTTCAAGGAGGTGTGCTGGATTCATGGATAGCATAGCTTCTACATCTACATAGATACAATGTAATTTAGATTGAATTGATTAATAGAATGATGAGCACTTGCCAGTTGGCCATTTCACAAATTGAACTTCTGGGTGATCTTCCTCATCATCCTTGTTATCCTCATCATCCTGCTCTGATTCACAATCATGTGGCTCATCAATCATCCTCACCTTACCCTTATCCTTTGACTGTGATGCTTGTTTTCCTGCCCTCTGCTGCTTCCCCTTCCCCTTTTCTTTGCATGCAGCATCACAGATATGTTCACATTCCATGGAATACAAGATCCCAAGCTTGTGGTGAATGTGGGCCCGATGAGCATGTGAATTTGCTCTGCTGTTAGACTGTGAATATTAAAGTTTCCACATGGTAAAGTGACCCTGATCAGCCAGTTGATGATGGTGAAGTGTTTTTTGAGCATGAGTTCAGCCAGTTTCTTCCAAGGTATGTTGCTGGAAAGACCCATGCCAGCTGGAAGGTAGTCAGTATTAGGGTAGTTTCAATTTAACAATATGCATGTACCAATCAATTCACCAAACATGAGGACAGCAATGTGGCAGTCTTGATTGTGAGCAGGCTCATTGTTGCATAAATGCATATGTCATAGGTCCCTCACTTGCTGGCCCAGCTAGAGGAAGTGGTAAATTCATTCTGCCTGCCATGGAATGATACCTATAATGATAAGAGACCATCAAATCACACAATCAATTATAATAAAGTAATTAGAACATACTTTATGGTTGTCACATACCAATCAATTTGCTGCTTTATGTTCACAGAGTTTGCATTTAAAATATCCTTCAGTTGACTTGAGCTGGCAAACATTCCCAATGCTTGTCTTCCTACTTTATCACTGCTGATGTCAATGACAAAGCTGAAGATCATGAGGTCTTTGGTATAACTTCATGCTGCCACCTTGCAAATCAGATATTAGCTGTGTGAACGAGCGAAATGACATGAAGACTTATGCTCTTTGTGAAAGTTTCATGGCATGCCATCACATGGCCCTTACTGGATTTGGGTCCAACTGGCATGCTGGACTGTACCTTCTCCCAATAGTCTTTAATTTCCTTCCAAAAATGGTTGTCAGGGTTGTCCTTGATTGCATCATAGTGTTGTTGTTGCCTTTGCTTATGGTCCTGCAAGGGTGCTGCTGGAGGTAAGTAAAAATGTGCACAAAAATTATGATTAGTACCACATACAGTCCTTTGGTGGGGGGTTCACAGCAAAAACCAGCTTTGATGTTTGTTCCAGCAAGAGGGTGAGCATATGGATGGCATGATTAATACAGCAGCTGACATCACTGTACAGTACTTCTTGTTGAGCTTGATGGCAAGCTCTTTACCCATTTCTTTGACTTTGAGCCCAAACTCCTTGCATTCCTTCTGGGCAGCCTTGGATAGTCCTCCCATATGCTTTCAGACATTATCTGTCCCCAGGGCAAAACCATTATCACTGACTTCTGTGCCATCACTCTCATCCTCTGGATCCATGACAAGTAATTCCCCAGAGAGCATTGACTTATCTCTAGGAATCCCCTCTCATCTTTGGTGTGCATGTGAGTCTCAAATAAGGAGGTGAAATCAAGAATTTACCTGCTGCTTGGTGGTTTTGCCTGCTGAAGCCCCCCCAATGTTTGATGGTGATATCTTAGTGTATGTTTATGTGAGTGCATGTCTAATTGTCATCATGGTGGACATACCTGGACATCAATTATGTGGGGGGACTGGCCTTTTTTTGTCTTCCAATAATCATTGACATAAGCTTGCTGGCTGGGGGGTTGAGGTTTTCCTATCTACCAACAGATGAGATTTTACATGGTGAAAAAAAAAAGAAAAGAAAAAGAAAACATACCACAGGCCTGACTGAAGTAGCAGGGGTTGATTGCACCATTTCCTTCTGGAGTAGAGAATTAGAGAAGGTTATGAAAGCCTGGAGAAACACACCTTTATAGTTGTATGTCCAGAACCCTTCATGGCACCAACAGGGGAATAGTTACTGCTATCATCCCCTGAGTTGGTCTCCAGCTTATCCTCTTCATCAGTTTCTGGCTGATCCTCTTCACTGATGGGGGATCAAGGTTTTCTCATCTACCAATATTTTATATGTGATTCTTACACAGTAAAAAACAAAAAGAAACATACCATGGATTTGACTGAAGTAGAAGAGATCAGTTGCACCTTTCCCCTCTGAAAAAAAATTAGAGATAAGCAAGCAAGCCCAGAGAAACACATACCCTCATAGTTGCATGTCTGGAACCTTTTGCAGTGCCAACTGAGGAATGATTGCTGCTATCCTCCCCCAAACTGGTCTCTAGCTGGTCCCCTCCATCAATCTCTGGCTGATTAGCCTCATCAATGTTTGACTGAGCTTGAGTGTCACTTTCAAGTAATACCAAGCATTGTTTTTTGATTGACTAGAGGGAAATAAAATGAAATCAATAATCTGGGCCAGATTATATGCACCCCCAGAGAATCCAATCCCCTGCTGTGTGAGTGTCCCTCTTCACCACAGGAATGGTCAGAGGAACCTCCCTTGCTGCTCTCATCCTTGACCTTGCTCCCCATCTGGGGACCCATCTCTGGCTCACTGATTTTGATGGATTCCTCATTCTGATTCTACTTCAGGTATAGATGTCTGACATTATCTGAATGAGGAGACTCACCTGGTGCCTTTGGCGCTCATCTTGAGGGGCTAACTTGTTCAATCTGCCATCATCCTCATCCAAGCCCAGTTCTTTGTCTTCTTTGTCTTCCTCAGATGCGATTTCACTTAAGCCTGTGTTATCACACTTCAGGGGGTGTTAATGGGAGTTGGAGGTATCCTGAGGACCTGATGTTTGTGAAGTCTGTGAAACTACTGTAGTATTAGTAAATAGGATTGAGTGAAGATACAGCAATGCATGAGATCATTGATAAGATGATGAATATGTCCATAGGAACCATTCCTCCTCAGTCATTCCCAGGGGCATAGGCTTTGGGGGGCAAGGTTTCAGATGGGGCTTGGTACTAGGCTGAACTTTCTCTGTTACTGGGATAGGTGGGTGCTGAAATCAGTGATTAGCATACAATGTAGCAATGGACACTTGGTGAGCTATTACCCTTGAAGAGTGAATATTGTTCAATGTCTACACATGTTAAGTATGAAATCTATACAAGCATTCCTGTGCTTACCTGGCTGCATGTCATAGGTCAAGTGTGTCTGCCCAACCATGTTTGGTAAGGAGAGTCTATCAAGGGCTCTCTGGTGGATGTCAGGCCTTTGTGAGAGCATGTCCCACACCATTCTGGAGCCATGGCTATACAACTGTAAGGATGTGAGTACAACCATTGGAAGGTCACAACACACCTTGCAACTGGATTTTAAATGAAGTCTATCAGAGTGAACACAGATATGAGATCTGGGTGTCCTGTGGGTCTCAAGGATCATGAAGTCCCTTGAAGTGACAGATATGAAATCTGCAAAACAGATGATATGAATAGGGGGTGATGGTAATAGCACCATACTATGGAATGGAGGAGTTGGCCTGGGAAGGATGACCATCTAAGAGTAGACATGAACCTTTTTATATGTGATGGATGCAGCTGTGAGTGCAGTTGCTCAGCTGGAGGCAAGGCCATATGTCTGGTTCCATCTGGTTTCTGTTGCAATATCCTACTCTCCTGAGATTCATCTGTCAGAGCCAAATGCTGGGTCTGGTGTGCCAATCAATCAGGTGAAACAATTGCTCTAGTTAGTCAACACAAAACAAAACAAAAATCAAACACAACATACTTCTGCAGGGAACAATTCCCAGTTGGGCTTGAAGTGATAAGTATTGCAGGCAAGCAGTGGGGGGTGCTTGATGTAGAGACCTGAGCCATGCAGTCTCATGAGGGCAGCAGGCATGAAGCCTCATTGTAATCAATTTTAAGGTGGTGAGCAGTGCACAGGGCAGACAATGAGGCATGAAGTCTCATGAGGGCACAACAGCGACATGAAGTCCTTGCCAGGTACAGAAGGCCTGAAGCCATATTGTAGCTGATCTTGAGGCAGCAGGGGACAGCAAGCTTGAAGTGGAGGCATGAGACATGATGACCTTGTCAGAGAATGCAGAGGGCCCAAAGCTGAAGCCCTATCATAACTGATCTTGAATCTGTTTGGGAGATAAGACATGGAGGACTTACCACAGGTGAGAATTTCCTGGTCAATCTTGAAGTGGTGGGCAGGGCAGGCAGGAGGTGGGGGACAGTGGTGTTGGAACAGAAACATGAGGCTCAAAGTCTCATGAGGGTGCAGCAACAGCATGAAGTCCTGCTGGACACAGAGGGCCCAAAGCTGCACTGGAGTTATCTTGAAGCAAGGGGGAAAGGCAGGCTTGAGGTCAAGACATGAGACATGAAGTCTCATGAGAGCACAACAAGGACATGAAGTCCTTGCCAGTGAGTCAACAGGGCACAAAGCCTCATCATGGTCAACCTTGAAGTGGTGGGGTAGTGGCTTGAGGGAGGATGGGAAACTGACTTGGTGAAAATTTTGTCAAAGTCTTGATGCATGATGGTGGGAAAATGGACTTGCTGAAAATTTTGTCAAAGTTGAATAATGGATCCAAAAAGGGTAATGTGGGGAAGACAAGTTTATTGATGCCTGAAAAGGGGTATGATTGACCACAAGCACCCACAACTTGACAAATAATATTACAGCTAAGTCTTGTGCTTAAGCCACCTTCTGCTTCTTCTTCCCTTACCATCACCTCATCACCACAAGGGCCACCCCAACACCACATCATCACCAACAGTGCCAACATATACCATGACACCTCCCTCAACATTCAGCTTCAGATAGGTTTCATACCTGTCCAAAACCTATCTGGGGATTTTGTATCCTCAACAGGCTCTCTTTGGATTTCGCATCCAATGTCACCTCACCCTTCATGCCCATCATCATTGCCATCATTGCCATTGTCCTTTCCCACACATCCATCATCCTCAAATCCCTCTGCCCTTGTAGGTTTTGTACCTCAGCCTGTCCACCATCCAATGAGAATTTTGTATTTTCAGCAGGCTCCCTTTGGATTTCATACCCAAAATCACCTCATCCTTCATGCCTGTTGTTGTTGTTGTCATTGTTTCTCTTTCCCACACATCTCAAATCCCTCTGCTCCTGTAAGTTTTGGACCTTGGCTTATCAACCATCTCACTGAGAATTTCATGTTTTCAGCAGGCTCTTTGGATTTCACATCCAAAGACTCTTTCCAGGTACCAGTCCTCATTGTCCTGCCCCACTCCTCTGAGTCACTCATCTTCAAGTACTCCTATCATCACAGGTTCTGCACCACCCCATCCTCTCTTGCCCTTGCTTGATGTGAGTTCTTTCCTAATCATTCCCTGTCCACAACACTCATTGTCCTTACTCTCAAAGACCTACCATGTCATCTACCCAGTTCAAGATCACTCAGGCCACAAGGGGCAGACTCCATATGTATTCTCATTCCCTTATTCTGACTCTCCATTAATCATGACATAGGTGACCTCACTGCACTCGACACAGAGGTTTTGGCCCAACAAGGTTCCCAGGTTTTCATGAGTCCTAATACTGGCTGGGTACCAAGACCCTTCCTCAACAAAGTCACCCTACAAATGCATGCAGATGGTTGTTTCAGTTACATTGATCCATACCAATAGCCACAACTAGTGTCAGACAAGCACATCTGGTCAGTTGCCATTCCTTTGAAGGCTTATTATGCTTCTCCATCCTCAATCTCCTGGGCCTGGTACACCCCAGCCTACTCCCACTTTGTTGTCGAGAACAATTCTGCAGTCAGAAGATTCAATTGCAAAACCATGGCTGGCCTGAATGGGCTTCTTGATGTTATCATGACATGCTACTGGAGCTTTTGTCAGGCCCACATAGATTCAACAGCTGTCAACAGAGTCAAGGATGTCCATAACACTTTCCAAAGACTCTGGAGTATAATTGAACTCTCCCATCTGACCTGGCAAGAATCAGTCAGTCAGGTTGCTGATTATCAATGTGTCTTCCAGGATCTCTATGGGCTAATGGACTATCATCAACTCATCAAGTCCCACATGCTCTTTAGGTCTGGCACCTCCAACTCCATCTCTGTCACTGCAGATGTTTATTGGATGGGGGCTTTCACTACTGCCCCTCTAATGGCCAAACAACTATTCATGGCCAGTGTGCCAGTGTGGCTCATTCATGACAACAAGGAGGTGCCAAAAGAGATAATAATTTGTGATATTGTACAAGTGTGTGAGCCTACCAACATTGCCGTGCACAACTACGTGGATCCTGTCCTCCACTGTGCCCATCCCTTCCCTGTCCTCTGGAAAGGCTTTACTGGTAGTGAGGAGTTGCATGCCTTCATGTGTCAAATCACCTACACTACCAAGGACCTCAGCACAAATGTCCATCCTACCACTTCAGATGGTAAAGCACAGAGGAACTGAGGTTCTCAACACATCCAGTGTTATGTTTCATTTCTGTGTATGATAGACTGGCCCAACCTGGTATCTTTTTCTTCTTTAGAGTGCTCTGGAACATACAATACAACATGTTTGCTGCACACCATTCATTTCTGTTTTCTATTCTTGTTATCTTCATTTCTGTTTCTTGTGGAATGTTCTATCTTCATTTGCTTAGTAACAAACCTTCCATGACATTCCATTAGGTTCCATTTCTCACAGTACTTAAGCTGTCATTATACTTGATGTATCCTCAGCTTGGTCCTGCTCAATCTTACCTCATCCTCTGAGAACTCTCTGAACTCCTTCGTTGACTTCTTTGTTGGACAACCCCCTTTGAATCTCATTGACTCCTAACATCGACCAAACCCCTGACCCTCCAGCAAGCCCCCTTGTCCATATACCTCTGAACCCTTGACTTCATCATTGGATCTTTGAGCCTATGCTTGTTTCTACCCAGATCAAGTGTAACAAAAGGACTAAGCTGATCTTTTCAGGCTACCATCATTGTAGTTCCCACCATTTCTTCCCCTCAAACACCCAGAACCCTAGAAAGGGCACTATGCTCTTATTGAGCCCCCTCTGACTCCCCCCCTTCCCCCACTGCCACTAAACACTCAAACAAAAACTTTGACATCCCTCTTGACTTCCTTGAACAAGAAGAAACTCTTGCCCTAGCCCCAGACACCTCCCTCAGAGTACCTACACCATCTGTCCCCACCCCCATCATAACCAGACCCCTCCTCCCCCCCCAACCCCCCTCTGCTCCCACTCCTCCTCAACAATTCACTCCCTCACATCCACCTCCCCCCTTCCTTCCACTGCAACCACCTCACTCCACCATGACATCAAAACCAGTTGAACTCCACATTGGTACTCCTGAATACTTCAATGGTGACTACACCAAAGCAACAATCTGGTTGGACTCTGTCCATACCTATCTCCTTGTCAATGAAGAAGTCTACACCACCAATGCTAAGAAGATCACCTTTGCTCTTTCATACATGACCAAAGGAGCTGCCCTTACTTGGGCCTCATCTTTCTGAAAAGCTGCTCTCAGAACCAACAAAGGCTTTGGAACCTATGAGGAATTTATAAAGTCATTCAACACCACCTTCAAACACAAGGACACCACTTCCCTCTCCATTACCTGGCTCTCCACCACCAAAATGGAAGGAAAACCCTCTCTCTCCAACCTTACTAAGTATATCTCTGAATTCCAAAACCACATCCAGATCAGCAGAATCACCAACCAAAATGTCCTCATCAGATACTTCTCCACTGGCATTTACATCAAACTCATGTGCCACATCATGTCTATGGACACCATCCCCACCAAAATCAACAATTGGTACACCAAAGCCACCCACTTCCTCATCCAATGGGGAAGGGCAGATGACATGGCAAAATGAGGCAAGACAAACCTCCCCTACCATTCATTCTCCTCCCCCTCCTCCTCCTCCTCCCATCCCCAGAAAAACCCTGACACCATGGATGTTGACACAATTAAAGTGTCCAAGATGACCCCAGAAGAGCAAAAACATTGTATCACTAAAGGACTTTGTTTCCACTGCTGCAAACCCAGACATCTCTTGGGTGATTGCCCCCACTTCCCTTCTCAGCTGAAGAAAGCTGGAGAAAGAAAGGTTAGAAAAGTTGAAGAAGTTCCAAGGCTAGTAGAAGTTGAGGACAATGATGAAGAAGAAACTGTGGCTAGAATCTCCTTTGCTTCACCCAACAAGGATTTTTAGAATGGAGACCTTCCCCAATGCAAGGCTCTCCCTCTTTTATGTGTACCTCTGTACCTGTATCATCGATTACAAAGCAATCTATGCAAATCCCCATTGGAATTGTCAAACCATCGCACCTAAAAGCCATTGGAACTTGTGCTCTCATCAACTCTGGAGTGCAAATCTCCTGCATTGACTGGGACTTTGTTCAAATACACTGTCTCCCAAAAGAACGACTCCCCTCCCCCATTGCTGTCTGAAATGTTGACCAATCCTCAAACAAAAATGGTCTTATCTGTTTCTCCACCACACTTTATGTCTGCATTGGTCAACTCACACATCATGTCACATTCTACATCCTTAACTGTGGAAAGGAGAACGTAATCCTTGGACTCCCCTGGCTTAAACAAGCCAACCCCACCATTGACTGGATCAAACAAGAACTATCTATTTCTCTCAACTCCAACCAATCTAATGACCTATACCACAATGACCACAGAACTGGCTATGGTGGCTGAAAAGGCCAAACCAAAAGTGACTCTCCCACCTGAATACTTTGCATTTTCCTCTGTCTTCTCCAAAGAAGCAACCAACCATGTTCCCCCCAGCCAACCCTACAACCACAAAATCAACCTTGATGACTCTTTTACCCCAAAGATTGGCAAGCTCTACCCCCTCTCCCCTGACAAAAAAGCTGCCACTGAAGCTTTCCTTGATGAGAATCTCAAAGCAGGAAAAATTTGTCTGTCCAACTCCCCCCAAGCTGCACCCTTTTTCTTCATTAAAAAGAAAGACAGTGGTCTCTGTCCCTGCCAGGACTACCAATATGTCAATGAACATACCATCCATGACACCTATCCCCTTTCCCTCATATCTGACCTTGTCAATAAACTCAAAGGCACCAAGACCTTTATTAAATTCAACGTCCATATCAAGGATGGTCATCAATGGAAAGCAGCATTTATCACACACAAAGGATTGTTCAAACCAACCATCATGTTCTTTGGTCTCTGCAATTCCCCTGCCACTTTCCAATGCTTCATGAACAATGTTATAATCAGTGATACCCTCCTATCTTTTCTTCCCTTGTTACATAATAACCTGTCTCAGTCTTCTTTTGATTCTTTTGCTATGCAACACAGTAACACTAATATCCCTTCACATTCTAGATTTTACCATGTCTATTTATGCTTACTATCTATTTTTACTTAGAGATCCCAGCTAGATTCCCTATGTGTTTCCACTTGTGCAGCCTGCACTATTTATTCTCTTTATTTTCCCATCATCATTCATAGCCTCTGATCGCAGCACCTTTGCACAGACTAGCATAGCTCTATACTTAGTTTATGCAGCCCTTTGGCTATCTGTTGAATCATAGTGACTCAGTA
>JBBPLE010000948.1:0-10437 GCA_038089675.1 Boletales sp. KT-2023b
CAGTAAGGTACCAGGAAAGCGAGCAAAATCTGCTTTTCATTACTTTTTCTACTTGTCGATACGGGCGTGATACTATCAATAAAAGCGCCTTTCACCCTTTCTATCAACTGTCCCAAGTATGAAAAAGTATCAGTTAAGCTGAGTACCTGGCTTGTTTCATCCTTGGCCTGCTTGTCGAAAAAGTATGACTAAGTTCGGATAAGCACGGTTAACCGCAGTGTCAAATTCCTGATGTACCTCCTCCCTGTTCTGTAGCCCATACGCGAACATGATCGCACTGGCAGTACCACGGTACACGTCGTACGCTGTGACAGTGCGCCCACCGGGAGGAGGGGTTGCAACAGCCGCCCACCACACCACAACTAGGATGAGAGCAACGCGCTGCCCTCTTGATGCTCGTGCTCCCACCTATCTGTCAGTGTCCTCCCCCTCCTGGCGTGACAGTGGCGCCTGGCAACTACATCTAGCACTTAAATTTACGTATGTATATCCAGCATCTAAGTTGTTTTTTCTTTCAAAGTCACTGCCGCGTGATTCACATTAGTGCAACAGGATCACAAAAAACGCGGTGAGCGCAGGCGCGATTTCCAAAAAAAAAGTGGCAGATTACATAATTTAAGAAAAGGTGTGCTACCAACGTATCACATCGTACTATCCACTGATCATAGTTTTGGATACTCCCACCAGCTTCAAGAGCCTCGATCCGGATTAAAAGTGTCAAGACTAGTATCTACTGGTATCAGGATTCAGCAGTCATGTCGATGATCGACTCTCGTAACCCTCTGTTGATCCCAGACTTACTCTGCGACATCCTCGATTTGTTCTCTCCCATAATACCATTTGAAAGATACACGCTAGTCGCATTGTCCCAAACATGTCTCACGCTCTCGGAACCTTCACTCGATCGTCTATGGAGGAGGTTGCCTTCCCTCAAGCCATTGGTCCAATGTTACATGACAACATTTGATGAGGACAACACGGTATCTATATGATCGTCTTTCTGAGGTCTCGTCTCATAGTGACTGTCACAGACACCTCCGACTTCCGCTGAATCTGCCATCATGTCCAGATACTCCCATCGCGTAAGGGAACTCATTATATCCGACGAATTCTCTTACCGCTTTTTGAAATGCACAAACATGCTTCCATCCGTCCTATTGCCGAACCTGATGGTTCTCCAGTGGGGTGCTCTTTGTGTTGATGCTCCTGATATTCCAATTGTTTTTATTCGGCGGTTGCTTAGTCCCACACTCGTGTCCCTCAACGCGATTCTGGTCGAAGCAGATAGGGAAACACTTCTGTCATTCTTCGACACCTACCCTCGCTTATGTCGCAATTTAAAGTCCATCGAATTCCGTTTTAGAGCAGGATTACACTTCGAGACGTGTATTCAAGCACTATCTGGGGCCATTTGCTGTCATGAAAGCCTCGAAAAAGCCGTCATTCACGGACCCATCAACGAGGCTGCCTTTAAACATCTGTATACGTCTCCAACATTGAAGGTGCTCTCTGTCCACCTTTCCCCGAAATCTGCGCCTCTCGGAGACACTTTCCCCTTTGCTGACTCGGTATTCCGTCGTGCTGAGGACCTGGAGTTCACAATATGGGATCTCGATCTTGTGTCTAGCCTCCTCCGAACTCACGATCAAACATTCTGCGCTCTTCGTTTGCGTCACAACGGCCGCCAAACATCGGCAAACCTCCATACATTCTTGAAGCTTCTCGTATCCAGATCGCGCGCCAACCCCCTCCATGTCCTCTCATTAGCATTTGGAGATATTCAGAATCCCATTCCACCAGACCAGATGGCAAGTGAAGCCATGCGGTATCGCCTGTCTTATAATACACTTCAACCTTTAATGGCCCTCGGTTCTCTCCGCGAACTTGTGATTGACTGGGGAGAACAGGTCTCTCTGGATGACGACGAATTGGTAAACTTGGCTAGTAGCTGGCCATCACTTCGCTATCTCCATATCTATTGCGGCCGCGGGGGGTATCCTCCGCATTCGACCAAGTATGCTACTCTTCGTGGCTTGTTATCGATCGTACACGCCTGTCCGGAGCTGGAGACGCTCGCACTGCCTATCGACGCAAGGAAAATCCCAGAGGTTGGAGAGACAGAGGCCCGTGAGACTAAATTTGAGGTTCTTGTCGTGTCGGAATCACCAATCGACCAAGCGTTTCCGGTAGCGGAGTTTCTGTTCAAGTATCTTCCACACGTGACAGGCATTGACGCCAAGTTTTTGAGGCCGCCAGGAACGGACACTGCTCAGCTCCTTGCATATGGACATGAATGGGAGCAAGTCGAAGTACACTTAGCGGAGCTTCATTTCCCGGGGATAGTTGATTCTGTATTCTCCGATCCTGATTTTGACTCGGATGCTGACTCGGAGGGTGCTGCTACCTCTGAAGACGAATCATCGGGATACGAAGAGTGAGGGGGTGTCTCCATACGATGATCGTCACTTATAATACTTTGACATTTTTTGAACTTCGTTGTTTCAGTCAATAGACATGAGCCCCGAGCGCTGAGCGCTGAGCCCTGGCACATGTTCGACTTGAAGGGCAGTGGACACAGTGGCACGTAGCCTAATTCTCGGACCGTTTTCCCTGTCGTTAGCATCACATGCTGCGAAATGATCTATGTATGTATGATATGTGGTGAATTTTTCTCAATTTAAAGTTCGGCAGCACTTGGCAGCCCCCACTAAACGAATATATATTTATCCAGACTCCACATGGGCGCATTATGTCCCATTTGTCAAATTCGTCCCTCCCTGAAAACCCAAGTTATACTCAACGGGGACCGTCTCGAGTTTCGACCTGAAACTTTTCCTCTCTTCCGGACTTACACGTTCAACTTCACACCCACGATTCGATTACCCCACGGCCTGCGTCATGAAAGGAGAAAAGGATTCCGTTGATATCGATGGGCTCTCCCCATCTGACTCCAGGCCCGTGCCTCCCTTGGCTACCCCACAGGAGGAATATCAACTCGTCAAGAAAATCGACCTTCGCATTTTACCGATTACATGTCTTCTCTACCTGTGTGCTTGTGTGTCTCTTCAGTTCCATTTTCCAAGTGCCAGTGGTCCCTCAGAGACTATTCTACTGACTCTCGGAGCAGATTTGGATAGAACCAACCTTGGAAATGCACGTCTACAGGGACTCCCTCAAGAAACCCTCCATGGCGACCCCACCGGCGTTCTCTTCAACTGGGTGAACTCGATTTTTTATTTCTCATACGTGAGTGTGCCGGTGTGCCATTTTCTTTCGCTGCGGTATCGTGGGCAAAGTTCTGATTTGTGCCATCTTGTTACATAAAACTCCAATAGATCCTTTGTCAAATCCCTGCCACAGTCTGCTCCAAGCTGTTTCCACCATCATATTGGATGGCAGCAACTGCTATTGGATGGGGAATCTGTTCCACCTTGTCGGTCGAGTATCTCGCTTCCCAATTTTCATGATTTTTGAGTTGGACTGATCTCGGTCACTGTTAACCACAGGCCTCCGCGTTCAATTTCGCAGGGCTGGTTTGTGGCCGACTTGGTCTCGGGGTCTTCGAGGCGGGTTTTGGACCGGCCATTCCTCTTTACTTTTGTACGTGTTGAACGGTTCACTAGGTTTCTGCGGCCCTGATCGACCCGCTCTGCTTTTTTTTTCTCCGTTTGGTGTCCTTTACCCCATACCGATGACAACACACAGCATTCTTTTACACGAGAGCCGAACTTGGTCTCCGCATGGGATATTGGTTCGGTTTTGCTGCCATTGCAGGTGCTTTTGGAGGACTGATCGCATTTGGCGTTCAACAAATCAACTATGGACCCCCTCTAAAGACTACTGGCGGCAGTGGTGGCGAGTCAGATTGGAGAATTCTTTTTTTAATCGAGGTACGGTCCCGGAGGCTTTACGACAAAAGGATGTGTGCGAGCTAATGATGCAGGGTATTCCTGCAATCTTGCTTGGTGTCCTTACGTTGTTCATCCTTCCTAATCGACCAGAGTCGACCAACTTCTTCACACCAAGGGAGCGGGAAATCGCATTGGAACGTGGCTCCAGAGGAACCAAGGCTGATGCGGGAGCAGTAGTGAATAAAGGTAGATAACCTCCTCTATCTCCATTTCATTCAAGCCTGCTCCCAGACTGATCCGATTGTCAGCTCACATTCTCGCGGCACTCGCCGACTGGCGTGTGTACACGGGTGGCGTGATTTACTTTGGTCTCAACTGCGCCTTGGCGAGCATCTCCGCATTTCTTCCCACCATTATCACGACTTTTGGATATAGTCAGTCTTTCCGTCGGACCATGGGATGCATATTAACCAATCAATCCAGCCAATGCGCTCGCCCAACTACTTACAGTCCCTCCCTACGCGGTCGCTGCTATCGTTCTTTGTGGCGCCGCATACTTTACGGACCGTTTCCAAACGCGCGGTCTCGTCATCGCCAGTTCGTGTTTCCTGGGCGCGGTTGGATACCTGATCGTGTTGGTCGTCCCGACCGACCCGCATGCGAGATACTTCGCCGTGTTCTGCATCACGAGCGGGACGTACACCGCGATCGGTATCGTCATCGCGTGGTTCGCGCACAACCTTGGCTCTGAGACGAAACGCGCGACGGGCATACCCATGTTCATGGCCATCGGACAGTGTGGGTCGATCTTGGGCTCCCACCTATACCCGACCACGGACGGTCCTCGGTACATGTGTGTCCCGTTTCTTCTTTTTTTTTTTCTTGGTACTCGCCGTCGTTGAATCATGGCCTTTGTG
The DNA here is from genome assembly GCA_038089675.1 of Boletales sp. KT-2023b. Taxonomy (NCBI): domain Eukaryota; kingdom Fungi; phylum Basidiomycota; class Agaricomycetes; order Boletales; species Boletales sp. KT-2023b. The sequence goes on from JBBPLE010000948.1 coordinate 4,769, forward strand.
TGCCGTAGCACTGGATTCGCGACGACGTGTGCGCTCGATGCGTTGGGGGGCGTGCTCGCGATCATCTTATACCTGTCCTACAAGTGGGACAACGCGCAACGCGATGCGTCGTATGGGCGTCCCGACCTGGACGCACCTGTTGACACCACCGAATTGGCCGACAAGGTGAGCGTGGTGGACACGACGCTCTGTTCATGGCTGACCCTGGGTGGTGCACGCAGTCGCCTGGTTTCAGGTACATCCCGTGATGATCGAAAGGGATAATCAAGCATGATGCATACCCGAGAAAACCCTTTGAAAACGGCGCTTTACGCTACTCATGAACTGTATGTACATACCCTGTATACCTGGCCGGATGCTATCACACAAGCCTTTGCGCGTTCGGAATAGATGTCATGGTGGCCATCGACTAAACCAAGAAAGGATGTTGCATATTCACTCCTGCGTTGTTTGAGTTCACATTCGAACGACAACGTCAATGTCCCGCGATGTCCATTCGCTTTTACTTGTTTTCGTACAGAAAATGGCTTATATCCAACAACAAGATGATCGCAAGGCTTTGCGTTCTACCTCTAACAGATCGAATCATGGGCCCAGTCTGCCAGCAAAATGCTGACGAACCCACGCAGCCACCCTCATCAAGCACTCTCTAACATGACATCGACCGTTTACAAGGCACCTTTCGCAATCCAGTAACCGACCCAGGCATCCGCCTCGGGCTCTCCGATCGCCTGCATGTTTGCCATCGTCGGACTGACTTGCAGAATCTTGGTGGTACTCAGGGTCGTCATCCCTCCCGCCTCCGTCGCTTCGTGATGCTCTTGTTCTGCCTGCGCAAACGTGTGGAAAAACTTGAGCAACTTGATCGCCGGCTACGTTGTACCCGTCAGCGATCGTCGTTCGTATGGTCAGATGAGCGCTCGGAGCCTACGTACGATGTTCGCCAAGTCTTCTTGCGACGCGTTCTCAGCCTTCTTTTCCAACATCGCGAACCAGTCCCTGAAGGGAATGATCGGGAGGACTTCGTTCCCGAACCCTTTGCGCCGTATAATGGAGCTGCGCACGGACGCCATGATTTCTTTCCAAGGCGCGCCGCGGGGGTTAAAGATATTGAGTGCTGGTGGTGGTACCTCTGTCGCAAAGGCCGCCTCCAAAATCGCAGACGCCACGTCTTCCTGGCGTATCCAAGACGCGACCTGCATGGAGCATTCTCGTGAGCATGCGTAAATCCCATATCATGTCACTCACGCCACCGGATCCAGGGAGTGCACCCAGGGCGATGCTGGACTTCACGAGGATCGGGAACCAATTTGTGGTAGCCCAAGATCCACCGTGTCGTCCACCGACGATCTGTCCGATGCGGAAAGAAGTCGCATGTAAGCCACTCTTGACAATGATCTACAGATGTGTCAACGAGTAACCTGATCAGATCCCGGATAATCACCCACCTGTTCGGTGGCGTACTTGGCCTCGCCATAACCTGCTCCGACCGCAGCGGATGGGTCTAGTTGGACTTCCTCTGGGAAGGGACCATTCGCGCTGTTCCAGGACTGAGCGGATCCGATAGAGGAAGTGAACAAGAAGCGGAGATTCTGGTGTCGGGGGGACTCGAGTGCAAGGTCAACCAAGTTCCGAGACGCCCGAATGTTGTCCTCGAAAGAGGTTATCGCCAAGTTGAAATCGAGGCGCCACGCGTTGTGTATGATCAACGTGACCGAATCCCGGATCTACGAAAGATACATCAGTGAGTCTATGTTTGCCAGAGACGAAGGTCAAGCCTACCTCTTCGTACTGAGCTGCAGATAAACCACACTTTTCAAGAGAGGTGTCCGCTTCGATGTATACGACTTTATTCGAGTTCAACAACTCAACCGGAAGCTTCCGGTCTCTGAAAGCCGACTTTTGTCGTTCTTCAACGGACTTGTTAGACGAGGGACGATTGAGAGCATAGATACGCTGCACTACAGAGCTGTTGAGGAGCTCAGAGAGTAAGAAGCAGCCGAGCCCCCCCGTACTTCCGGTGAGAAGTACCACAGCAGGCTCGATCGGCTGGCTCCCTAGCGGAATACCGCCAGTAGGTCCATCCAAGCTAACAGAGTACTTCTCGATCATGGCATTGATGGCTTGCTTGTGCTGCTCGACGATATCTCGTGTATCTTTGGCACCATCATCATTCACAAGAGTAGCGACCCATGAACTGAGAAGTTGGATGGTCGGATTTTCGAAAACAACGTCGGGCGGGATATGTGATGCCGCAATCTTGATCTCTGGGTCCGAAGACATTCTCAGAGCACCCAAGATTCGGTTTCGAAGATATGTAGCACTCAGACTATGGCAGAGTGCTATGTGAGCAAGACGCTTAATACTTTTATCCAATCAGAACACGCACCTATCAAAGCCTTGAGCAAAGAGGTCGGAATGGGCATCAACATGGCCGCTGGGGCTGATGTTACAAGCGTGGTCTAGCAGCCATTGTTCGAGCACTTCGGTGGTCCACTCTGAAGGCTCAGCTAGTCCTTCTGGACCTAGTGAGCTTGCTTGGACAGTCTCATACCTTCACATGACTTAGATAGATGTCCATATGCGTGATGAGACAACTCACAGCGCATCGATCTCCCCTTTGTAGGCATTAAGTGTGGCTTTGCGTTGATGAGTGCCCTTCGGAGTACGTAACATAGGCTTATCGCTGCTCGTAATCAAAACCATCTCCTTAAAAATGCGACTAAAGGCAGGAGACTCTTTGTTTGCCTCCTCAATCACGGGCCTTTGTTCCGTTATGTCAGTGAGCCTGTCTGACCACGGGCAGAATACCCACCAAATTTGATTCCTGAATTCGGCTATAGCTTTCTCATCCTTTACGTCGATGGCATGTCCCGGACTGGGCTCGACAAGAATACCGACTTGATTCCGCTCCCGTCCAAATACGAGAATACCTTGTATAAGTGGGGAAGACCCAATAATGCTCTCCATTGGACCGGGCACAGTCTTTTCGCCAGAAGCCAGGATGATGACATCATCGGCCCTCCCCACACTGCGATAGCGAAATGGGTGCTATTTTTAGGAGCAAGCAGCCAGATGACTCACATTCTCCACAAGTCTTTGGTTGGATGCTTAACAAATATGTCCGAGGTAGCGTACCCTTTTACATCAGGTAAATTCTCCACCGCCATTTTCTGGTCGTCGGACGTCTGCACAGCCTGTTTAGCATACCGAAAATCAGAGATGCGTCACGATCCCATACCAAGACATGCAATTCATAAGTACCGTCCTGAAGCGGAGCCCACCTGATCTTGGGTTCATCTGCGAAATGCATCCACATCCATGCGCGATCTCCGGATTCCTGTTTATGGGCGTCTGCCACGAGGACTCCAAACTCTGTCCCACCATAAAGGCTGGCAAGTCGCACTCCAGCAGCCGAAAGTTCCTCGCCAACCTTGACCGGAAGAGGGCCTCCGCCAAATAGCTTAGATTCCATATGAGAAAAATGGTCCGTAAATTGAATGAGACCACACGTACGACAGAATCCAATTTCTTCAGGACTTCGATAGATTTGTTTGAAATTGCCATTGGCTCGAGAAGTGCTGGAACGGACGCGAGAGTGTTACTCGGTACTTTCTTAAGGCATTCGATCATGTTGTCGCTCGTTGGTATCACTGGCTGTGCGAATCGATCGTTCTCAGTACGAGGGGCATAAATCACCGCAGTGACGAGATATGTAACTGGTACATAAAGCTCAAACACAATAGCAAAGCCATGGAACGGAGGGAGTGCCATGGTGGCGACTCGACGGGGCGATGGAAGTTGACTGTATCCACGAGTGGAAGCTACAAACGATTAGATCAATATCTCCACACGTTACACGGTAACGTATCCCGTGCAAACCATTGGTTTTGGATCCTGTAGCTGTGAGCGATCGGTGTGGGGAATCCAGTACTGCCAGACGAGTGGATGTAGATAACAGGAGAATCCAAGTCTGGGCGTTTCGGCGCGGAAGGGTACGGAATGAAGGGATCAGCTGCGACCTCTTCTCCGAGCTTCGGGAAAGCATCACGTAATGTCGGGAGTTCGAAAATAGTCAGCTGGGTATCCCCAAATTCACTCCGAACACCGTCGATAAGCACTCTGTGAGCATGTTCCAGTGTCACAATTCGCGAGCAGTTGATCTTCTTCATCATATGAACAACTGCTGCAGCAGAATTCCTAGGCGATGCCGGGAATGGCTGCGCTCGGATGTGAGAAAGCATTTACAGAAACATAGAGGTAACTTACGACCCAGCCAGCAATGGATAGTCCAACAGTGATCGCTTGATACAATACTGTATCCGTGTTGGCGATGATCATGACAACTTCTCCATCTGAACCCTGGCGTGATGGTCGAAGAGCATGCGCAACTCTGTGAGCGGCGCGGCCAAACTCGAGAAACGAGATCTCAGTCAGCTTGTCGATGTTGTCATTCGGGTATGCGAAAATCGGAAAGGTTGGATTCTGTTCTATATGAAAGTTGATCAGGTCAGGGAACAAGAGCGTGTAATCGAGCGGAGGGAAGTTGAGAGCAGGAGGTGCCATGGGTGTTGAAAGATGCGGTGGGTTACTTCTGACGATTGATGGATAGCATCTTCATAGACTATGCCGGGCTTTATACCTGGGCGAACTGAGCGTTGGTTCAATGTCATCGGCCGCGACTGACATAAAACAAAGTAATTCGTGCATTGTCACTGGGGTTAAACCTGAGCCGCACGTACGGCCGAGAATTTATGGACGTAAAGAAGCGGGTCTGGCTTGTTCCGCAGAGCATAAGGTCCCCGACTCCAGATGGAGGAGGGTTTTGTCAGCTGGATACGTCAAAATTCCCTGCAAACAGGACTTTTAACCATTTTTGTCAACCCGATATTACATAATGCTTTCCCTATCTATTATGATGCTGTCTATTACAGTACAATCCAAGTTTCTTTTCCTTTTTTTTTTTTTCGCTAGGCCGCCTAATAATCGAATGAAAGTATGAAACTAAGGAGTCAGGGACTGGCGCCTCTATGCGCCGCTGCGATTGAGTTATCACGCTGGTGACTGAGAGGCGATTTGAAGCATGCTCTCGAAGATCTGACGAGTCAGTGGTGTCTTAAATTAAGCCCACTATCACTTTCCGCGGGCTCGTTCCAACTCCGCCGGTTTGGCCCGACATTGATATCCGATCAGATACCGGAAGCGTGTATCGCATTTGTACCGGGTATTCTCTCACACTTCCTACCTCGTATGATGTTAACTCTGCACATTTAATCCGCCGCGTTTTTTTTCGTCCGCCGCGCTGCGCTCACCGCGTTTTTTTTGTAAATTGCGCTGTAACTCTGCCGCGCTTGCCGCGTTTTTTGTGATCCTGTTGCGCTTATGTGAATCATGCAGCACTTTGAAAGAGGGAACAACTTGAATGTTGGATATATATACATAAAATCTAAGTGCTAGATGTAGTTGGTTTGAACAGTGAGAGGGCGAGATGCCAGACGCCAGGAGGGGCGGGACACTGACAAATAGATGGACGGGCTGGGCACGTAGCGAGCCCAGCCTTAGGTCTATGTGCGAAGGAGGGTACCGGACGGTCAGAGACCACCTGCCTGTCCGTCTGGTGCCCCTCTCCGAGGATCAGGGCCGGACCGTGGCAAGCAAGTCGCGTACAG
>JBBPLE010000949.1:0-10419 GCA_038089675.1 Boletales sp. KT-2023b
GCTAAGCAAGGGGGAGTGTTGAACAGACCCTATGTTACATACATAGTAATTAGTTCACACGCATCATGTATTTAAGTCCGAACTCAGCAGAGCTGAGTTCTAATCGATTCTTTACTCGATACCACCAACACCCGTTGTAAGTGACTCAACCCTTCCAACCAAAGGTATGTGAGAGACCTTCCTGTGTATGTAACACACATACTTGCAACAAGGCTGTTGCAGAGTGGTGCTTGACATGGAAATGCTATGACAGTGGGTAGTTGGCAGGGCTCTCTGTCAATGTGACCCGTGTAGTGATTGCAAGGAGGAAGGAAGTAGAATATGACAACAGGCTCCACAGCGTCTGCATGTATATCCTCCATCAGGAAAAACTTCCCTTGTCAAATGCAGGAAAGTGTATAAAAATGTCCACAATTGCCGACTTTTACACACATTTATCACAATTCCGGTGAGTGTGCGAGAGAGGGAAACAAGGTACTTACAATCAGTATGAACTGTTCGCCGGACGCCCCTCTCCGAGGATCAGGACCGCATGATAGGGGTCACCGTAGTCGGCAAAGTGCAGTAGGGACTGAAAGGGGGGCGGGGTTGGCAGCAGTTTCGAGCCTGCAAAAGCTCTCGTCAGGGGGCTTACCGCTACCCCGACCGCCAGCCTATCTCGAAGCCGTTTAGGGAACTCCCCACAGCACCACACAGAGAGAGTGAAGCGCGAGAGGACAGGATGTCCACGCTGACCCCCCGCGATGTGGGTTGCTATTTGGGTGAACGAGGGTGGGAAAGGGGGAAGTTCCTGGTTAGCAGTAGCCAGCAGGGACTCATAGGGGGTGTGCTCCCACACCCGAGCAGACACGCCCGACCACTTTCGTAGGTCTAGACTGATTTGGATGTTCCCGTGCGGCGCCATGCGGGGATCATCGAGAGTCAAACCCACATGGTCCCTACTCCCGCCGAATAAACGGCTGAAGCCCACTAAGATGAAAAATGATTCTAATAACTTAAGTCCCATGGAATTGCATACAATTATTTGGCATTTGATGAGAATTGTGAGAATCGTAAGGACATGTTGTATAGCCAAAATAGACGCCACCATGCTCATAAAGTATGCCCTTCTCTTTAGCACCCAGCGGGCCCTACTCCTGTGCGTTCACGTTTAAATGTTCAGGGATCGTTGTGATTCGTTGGATGCTACCTGTCCTAGCACTGCTACATTCTCAACCTCGTCCTGCATTCGTGGAGATCATCTAGAGTTTGGCGGGTCGGTTCACCATTTATTTTCCGCTCGTACACGAACGATGTCACGCCCCTCATCAGCGGCGACATCTGTGAGATCGGCACCAGGCCGTTCAAGGCTGTGACGCATGCATCCTTCCGGCGATCAGGCATCCGCACGCCCCCGTCGCACGCACAACCGAAACACCTCTTCCTCACACGTGGTCGAACGGAGGTGCAAAGGACAGGACATCCGCTGACTCGTGATTCATCTGCCAGTGCTACAGTCTAGATGCGTAACCATTACCGGTACGACCTCCTGTGCTTAAGAAACCGTAAGTTTGCCACCAACCTTGTACTCAATCGCGGATGGAAATGATGATACGATAGCCAAGTACCGGTGAGGGCAGAATGTATGGCTGAGACTACATAGAATTGGAACGGTAACGAACGGATTGGATGTAACCTATATGCATCGTCTCTTTTGGACGTGATCGGCGTCTGCGTCCGGTGAGGTTGTTGCTCTCCTGAGATCCAGAACGAGTGAGTCAACCCAAGATCGTAGGTCATTATCTCATACCCGGTCTTTTCATCCCAAGAATGTGGTCCACGGACATCTTGGAATGGCCCACGAAGGTTGCGAGAGAATCAGTTTGTCTTCGCCATGCTATCACCGAGGCTCGAAGGGGCAGGGTCCGTGGGCACGCATCCAAGAGCTGCTCGATGGTAAGGATGATCGCCGTTGCAGACGGTCGATCCTCTATCGGTAACCAACATCGTTGAATGAACTCCCAGTGAGGATCTTGCAATGTGGCACATTCTGGTCGGCGAGGATTATGGCCCTTGGCCAAACGTAAGACGATGGCTGCGTCATATCGCAGTTCCGACCATGGTTGCTTGCCTGATAACACCTGTAAATAAAATGTCAACACAGACCTCGCACTTGTGTTCAGGAAACCTCCCTGGAGGGCAACACAACCAAACGAGTATATGTCACTCTTGGTCGTTCGAGCGCAGGTCTCGTCAGACTTGATCTGCTCTGGTGCAATCCAGCGCAAAGCTCCCGGTCGTTTGGTCGACCTCTGGAGATAACACAGCGCCTCGGGGATGCTCCCCACCAAAGAAGCATACCCGAAATCGGCTAGGCGAGCGTTCAAATCACCATTGAGTAAGATATTGTTCTATCTTTTTGTCAGAGTAAAAGGACAGTAATAGTGCTAATCTTACGCAGAGTTCAGGTCCCCATGGACGAGGGGGATAGAATGTACTATGACATGATATTAATGCAAAAGATCTCAAAGCGAAATGATGACTTACGGTAGTCCAGTCCATTAGAAATGTCGAGCAGCTATCAGTACAGTTAGGAAATATTGATGCTGTTTAATTCTGTGAACGCACGAGTTTGAGTCGATGATCGACATGAAGCATGTCGTTATATTTGTTCACAAAATGTTGAAGGGAGCCATTCGGCATCCACAACGATACCAATGACAGGGCACCCTGCATCCCGAACCCATATGCGATACCCAGAAACGGGACAACATTGGCATGGTCGAGTCGCCTCCAAATTCCGAATTCCCGACGGAGCATCTATGGGAATGATTGGATGGCATTCTTTTGGAGCAGTAGCAGTAGGTACCTTTATTGATTTATTGCTCTCGTCCCCGTTCAGTGCAAGGCTGAATCGGAATGCCTTCACTGCAACCTAAGCGAGGAGTGAATCATATGTGACTTGAGCGATATGGAAGAATCAGACCTCCTTGTTCAACAAGCCCTCATGGTACCAGCATTTGTAGATATCACCAAAACCTCCTGAGGCGATGTACTGGTCATTTTGATTGACAATGGCAGGAGTGAGATCCAATGGTGGGAGGATATCAGAACTAACAAATTGAGAATTAGTTGAATTCCGGGTGTGAAGAGACGCACTTGAATTCAGATGCTCGATGCTGCATAACGTGCAGTCACGTTAGAGGGGGCAGGCAATGGGAATGAGTGGACGAACCATAGAGGGTGACTTCCACAGATATATTTTGTGAGCCCTCCATGTGGAAGATGCTACAAGTTTACCAGAGGGCGAAAACTGGACAGTCTGTACACCTTTTCCATGTTGCAAAGGTTGTCCGACAGGATGGCCCGTAGTTGTGTCCCAGAAACGAACGGTCTGATCCCAGGAGGCACTCGCAAGGATCGACCCGTCTGGGGAAATGGAGAGGGAAGTTATCCCGTCTGTGTGCCCTGTCCATCGCTCTCCGATTTGTTCTCCTGTTTGCGAATCCCAACAGCAGATCGTTTCGTCCAGCGACAAGAGTTTACTGCCATCACGTGACCACACCGCATTGAAGCTATTTTCTCGCCCACGAAGAACAAGTTGACCGCTGTCAACATCATAAATGTGAACATCATTATTGGTTGCGCACGCAAGTTTGGTTCCATCCGGGGAGAAAGTCATATGCCAAATATTATCGTCGACATTGAATGATCGTTCGATTGGCGATTTCCCTTTGGAAAACCGATAAATCAACACCTTCCCCTGGCAGGCACCAAACACAGCCAGTCGACCGTCCGGCGAAAGAACAATAACTGGGCAACCTCCTGGATGAGGATGAGTCCATTCAGTGACAAGTGTATGCGTTTCGATGTCCCACACCGTGACCTTCTCTTCCACGTCACTGCTGATAATTGTCTTGCCATCCGGGGTCACAGCAAGACCAGCCACCTCATACACGTGTTGCATGGATGACCCTTCTTGCCTTCCGTATCCCAGATCCCAGACCCTCACAGCCCCGTCAGTATGGCCAGTGACAATACGTCTTTCATCGGGGAGCCACGCAAGTTGTTCCCACTCAATCAACACCCTAGTGTCTAGAACTTGAAGTGGCTGAGGATCTTCGTTGGGCTGTTGCAAAGCGACGCCTGACATGGAAATCCTATGACGGTGGGTAGTCAGCAGGGCTCTCTGTCAACGTGAGCCGTGTGGTGGTTGCAAGGAGGAAGGAGGTAGAATACGACAACAGGCTTCACAGCGTCTGCATGTATACCTTCGATCCACGTGGTAAAGGTGCGTTGGGCAGTGCAACGCCCTTCTCTTTAGCACCCAGCGCGCCCTACTCCTGTGCGTTGTTCACGTTTAAATGCTCAGGGATCGTTGTGATTCGTTAGATGCTACCTGTCCTAGCACTGCTGCATTTTCAGCCTCGTTCCACATTCGTGGAGATCATCCAGAGTTCGGCGGGTCGGTCCACCACTTATTTTCCGCCCGTACACGAACGACGTCACGCCCCTCACCAGCGGCGACATCCGTGAGGCTAGCACCAGGTTGTTCAAGGCTGTGACGCACGCATCCTTCCGGTGATCAGGCATCCGGATGCCCCCGTCGCATGCACGACCAAGACGCCTCTTCCCCACATGTGGTCGAGCGGGGGTGCAAGGGACAGGCTATCCGCTGACTCACGATTCGTCTGCCAGTGCTACAGTCTATACGTGCAACCGTTACCAGTATGACTTCCTGTGTTTATGAAACCGTATTTGCCACCGACCTTGTACTCAACCGTGGATGGAAATAATGATACGATAGCCAAGTACCGGTGAAGGCGGAATGTATGGTTGGGATTACGTGGGATTAGGAGGGTAACAAACGGATTGGATGTGACCTATATGCGTCGTCTCTTTTGGACGTGATCGGTGTCTGCGTCTAGTGAGGTTGTTTGCTCTCCTTAGATCCAGAGCGAGTGAGTTGACCCAAGATCGTAGACCATTATCTCATACCTGGTCTTTTCATCCCAAGAATGTGGTTCACGGACATCCTGGAATGGTCCGCGAAGAGTGCGAGAGGATCAGTTTGTCTTTGCCATATTGTCACTGAGGCTCGAAGGGGCGGGGTCCGTGGGCAGGCATCCAAGAGCTGCTGGATGGTGAAGATGGCCTCCGTTGCAGACGGTCGATCTTCTTTCGGCAACCAACATCGTTGAATGAACTCCCAGTGGGGATCTTGCAACGTTGCACATTCTGGTCTGCGAGGGTTATGACCCTTGGCCAAACGTAAGACGACACCTGCGTCATATCGCAGTTCTGACCATGGTTGCTTTCCTGATAACACCTGAAAATAAAACGTCAATACCAACCTCGTACTTGTGTTCAGCAAACCTCCCTGGAGGGCAACACAACCAAACGAATATATATCACTCTTGGTCGTTCGAGTGCAGGTCTCGTCAGACTTGATCTGCTCTGGTGCAATCCAGCGCAAAGTTCCCGGTCGTTTAGTCGACCTCTGGAGATAACACAGCGCCTCGGGAATGGTTCCCACCAAAGAAGCATACCCGAAATCGGCTAGGCGAGCGTTGAAATCACCATCGAGTAAAATATTGTTCTATCTTTTTGTTAGAGTAAAAGGAAAGTAATGATGCCAATCGTACGCAGAGTTCAGATCCCCATGAACGAGGGGGATAGAATGTACTGTAATGTGGTTTAATTCAGAGATCTCGAAGCGAAATGATGACTTACGGTAGTCCAGTCCATTAGAAATGTCGAGCAGCTATCAGTACAGTTAGGAAATATTGATGCTGTTTAATTCTGTGAACGCACGAGTTTGAGTCGATGATCGACATGAAGCATGTCGTTATATTTGTTCACAAAATGTTGAAGGGAGCCATTCGGCATCCACAACGATACCAATGACAGGGCACCCTGCATCCCGAACCCATATGCGATACCCAGAAACGGGACAACATTGGCATGGTCGAGTCGCCTCCAAATTCCGAATTCCCGACGGAGCATCTATGGGAATGATTGGATGGCATTCTTTTGGAGTAGTAGCAGTAGGTACCTTTATTGATTTATCGCACTTGTCCCCGTTCAGTGCAAGGCTGAATCGGAATGCCTTCACTGCAACCTAAGCGAGGAGTGAATCATATGTGACTTGAGCGATATGGAAGAATCAGACCTCCTTGTTCGACAAGCCCTCATGGTACCAGCATTTGTAGATATCACCAAAACCTCCTGAGGCGATGTACTGGTCATTTTGATTAGTGATGGCGTATGTGAGATCCAATGGTGGGAGGATATCAGAACTAATGAATTGAATATTCTGTGAATTCCGGGTGTGAAGAGACGCACTTGAATTCGGATCTTTGATGCTGTGTAATATGCAGTTACATTGGTTCAGGCAGGCAATGGGAATGGGTGGACGAACCATAGAGGGTGACTTCCACAGATATATTTTGTGAGGCCCCCATGTGGAAGATGTCACGAATTTACCAGAGCGAGAAAACCGGACAGCTTCTACACCTGCTGCATGTCGCAGAGGTTGTCCGACGGGATGGCCCGTAGTGGTGTCCCAGAAACGAACAGTATCGTCCAAGGAGGCGCTCGCAAGGATCGACCCATCTGGGGAAATGGAGAGAGAAGTTATGAAGTTGGTATGTCCTGTCCATAGCTGTCCGATTTGTTCGCCTGTTTGCAAATCCCAACAGCAAAGCGTGTCGACCAGAGACAAGAAGAATTTGCTGCCACCACGTGACCACACCATGTCCATAGTGCCTTTTTTTGACGCACAACGGACAAGTTGACCGCTGTCAACGTCATAAATGCGGACATCATCCTCGGTAGCACATGCCAGTTTGGTCCCATCCGGAGAGAATGCCATACGGTAAAGACTCTGGTCGACTTTGAATGAATGTTTGATTGACCATTTTCCTTCGGAAACAAGATGAATCAACACGTTCCTCCTACCGACCGCAGCCAGTCGACCGTCTGGTGAAAGAGCAATACGTGGGTGACCCTCGTGGTGAGTCCATTCGGTGACAAGTGTATGCGTTTCGATGTCCCACACTTTGACCCTCTGTCCCCAGTCGCTGCTGATAATTGTCTTGCCATCTAGGGTCACGGCAAGACAGTACACACCACTTCCGTGCTGCATGGATGGCCCTTCTTGATTTCCGTCTCCCAGATCCCAGACTCTCATAGCCCCGTCAGTATGACCAGTGACAATACGTCTTTCGTCTGGGAGGCACGCAAACTGAGCATACATGGAATATGATTGTCCGATGTCTAGAACTTGAAGTGGCCGAGGTCCCTCTATGGGCTGCTGAAGTGTTGCGCCTGACATGGAAATGCTATGGGTGGTGAGTGGGGCTTCCTGTCGATGGGCTTTGTCTCGTGAGTGCACGGGGAAAGGAGGGGTAGAGCTCGACAACAAGTTTTACAGCACGTATGTATTTTCGCACCACGTGGTAAGGGTGCCGTCGACGGTACAGCAGCCTTTTCTTTAGCGGCCAGTAAACCCTACTTCTGTACTTTGATGTAATGGTCGCCTTCTCGTTTAGCGGTCGTTCAGAGGGAAACGTAACAGTAGCATATTGACACGAGTGAACATGACAGGGCGAAACCACCGTCTTTTCTGCCCCTATCGCTGTTCGTGCTAATCATTTCAAAGAATATGGAAGACCTAATCTGGCCACTCAAACCAGAATGATTGGCTTCATTAGCAGTGTCGACTGCGCCTCTGCCTGTTCTGGGTATGCATGACAGTCGAATCTCATAACTTTTCCGTTAGTACATGCTTTTCGCTTTATCCCGGAGGCTCCATTTCGTATACCTCATACCGAAGTCACATCTGCAAAATCTTCGCTTTGACTCGGAGAATGTGACAACTCTTGGTCCATAGCGGAATTCGTTTCACTTGACATCAACCTCACCCAGTCTCGAAGAGACTGCGAGTGTGGAAAACAATCCAAGAACTGTTGGACGGCAGGGATGATCGCCTCCGCAGAAGGCCTGTCCTCCATTCGGGACCAACATTCCTGGATAAAATTCCAATGTGAGTCCAGCAACGTGCGAGACGTCGGTCGGCGTGGTTTTTGGCCTGTCGCCAGACATACAACGACCGCTATGTCTTTTCGAACCTCCGACCACGGTTGCTTTCCGGACAACACCTGCAAAGGAACCATCACATTCAAGCCATCTGTAACGTTGACTCTACGACTTTCCTGCAGGGCGACGCATCCGAACGAATAGATGTCGCTCTTCGTGGTTCGCTCCGACTCGGAGGTCGTTTTCGGATCGACCTGTTCTGGTGCGACCCAGCGCAAGGCTCCTGGTCTTGTGGTGGACCTTTGGAGATATGCGAGCGCTTCTGGAATATCTCCAACCAGGGAAGCAAATCCAAAATCGGACAAACGTGCAGTATAATTTTCATCAAGAAGCACGTTATTCTGTGTTTTGGTCAGCTTCACTGGACGATGATGGGTCTACCAGACGCACGCAGTTCAGATCACCATGAACGATCGGGATGGAATGCACTGTGTTGCGTCATCATGCCGAGCATTTCGTGACAACGGCAGCCACCCACGATAGTGTAATCCATTTGCGACATCGAGCAACTGTTCAGCAGGATGAGAAAACACGCAACGCCATGAGAGTCGGCGGACGTACTAATTTAAGTCTATGATGCACAGCGAGGCTGTTGTTGTGTTTCCCCAAGAAATGATAAAGGGACCCATTCGACATCCACAGCGATATCAATGATATTGCACCATGCATTCCGAACCCCTGTGCAATACCAAGGAACGGAACGACATTGCCGTGGTCCAGTCTTCTCCAAATTCCGAGTTCTCGTCGGAGCATCTACAATACAGCTTAGATGGTATTCTCCATACGGTGAGAATAACGTGTCACCTGACTAGATTTGTCATTTGTATCTCCATCTGCTGCAAAATTGAATCGAAACGCTTTCACCGCGACCTGAGGGAGGTGAGTCACGTTCAAAGATAGATATTACTATTCCACCTCTTTTGGTAGGCCCTCGTTGTACCAACATCTGTAAATGTCGCCGAAACCACCCCCAGCGATATATTGATCGATTTGTTTGACGATGAAGCGTGTGAGATCTGGTGGAGGGTTGATGTTGCCACTTGAAGTATCAGACCAAAAATGTAAGACAAATACGGGCAAGAGGAAGCCAAAGGCATACTGGAAGTCTGATAATCGACACTGTTTAATGTGAGTCCCACACCAGAAGTTTGGTAAATCAGGTTGCGTAAAGAGTAGGCATAGAAACACGAACCACTGTGGGTACCTTCCACAAATAGATCTTGCCATCCCATGTTCCAGACGCCAGGAACTCCCCAGAGGGAGAAAACCGGACCACGTTTACTATATTTGCATGTCGTAGACGCCGTCCGATTAGACAACCAGAAGTTGCATCCCAAAGACGGACAGTTTTATCATCGGACGCGCTCGCAAGGACAAACCCACGTAAAGAAAGGGAAAGGTGGTTTATATCGTCTGTATGACCAGACCATGGACGCCCGATTTGTTCTCCCGTATCCGAATCCCAACAACGAATCGTGCTATCCCACGAGCCGGAATGGATCCTGGTACCATCACGTGACCATAGAAGTGCCTGGATCAAATCTTGATGGCCGGTTGATGGACCAGTAACAAGTTTGCCGTTTGCGATGTTGTACACTCGGATGTCGTCAGCATGAGTGCCACACGCGATTTTTTGTCCGTTCGGAGAAAACGCCATGCAAAACACACCACTGTCAAGTGCGAATGATTGCCTAGAACGACCGTCTTTTGTGGCGTGAATTGAAATCGTCAGACAGCCAACCGCAACTAGTTGGTCGTCCGGAGAAATAGCCATGCAAGGACATGCCTCTGGATGAATCCACCGCGTGATAAGTTGTTGTGATTCGACGTCCCAAATCGAGACGCATCCGTTCACGGTAACAGTGATGAGCTTCTTGCCATCAAGAGTCACAGCCAGACTGTGCACTTCCTTCTTGTGACGCATTGGCATGCCTTCCTGTTTACCGCTCCCCACGTTCCATATCCTGGCAGTTCCGTCAAAAGAGCCAGTGATGATTCGTTTCCCGTCAGGGAGGTATGCCAGGGCATATAAACCATACGGTGTCGCGATTGACGAATGTGGGTGGGAAATATTGCCGGTCCGCTGACGTTTGGCGCTTGACTGTGCCAGCATGATGGTGATATGGAGACGGACGAGATGTCTGGCTTCTCTTCTATGTGAGCGCAGCAAGGACACGGAGGGTTATGTTGAAGTCATCGTGAAACTCCACAGCTTAAGGCCCTGTTTAGTTTGACTTAACGACTTTCGGCTACCTGCTTGAACTTCGGCTGTTACATCGGTTGTATAGTAGCTGCGGAACTGGCCGGGTTATGCAAGCGTGACCAACGTGACAAAGTTTG
>JBBPLE010000950.1:0-10416 GCA_038089675.1 Boletales sp. KT-2023b
ACATCTTTAACTTTGGTGGGGGTTGGCCATTCACGAATACCATCCAGTTTTACTGGGTCCATGGTGAGCTCATCAGGTCATATGATCATACCAAGGTATTCCACCTTGTTGGCATCGAACATGCATTTTTCGAGTTTAAGATGAAGGTCTAACTCGGTCATTCATTGGAGTACTTGTTTGGTTCACTCCTCGTGGGTTTTGGTGTCAGGGGAGAAGATGAGGAGGTCATCCATATAGATAACCAGCCATCCTTCTGCGATCATATCATGGAAGGAGTCATTCATGAATCATTGGAAGGTGGTGGGGGAGTTGCAAAGACCAAAAAACATGACTGTTGGTTCGAACAGTCCTTTGTGGGTGATGAATGCTGCTTTCCATTGGTGACTGTCTTTGATACAGACATTGTTGTATCCCCATCGAATGTCGAATTTGGTAAGGGTTTTGACATCTTTAAGTTTATCGATGAGGTCGGATATGAGGGGAAGAGGGTAGGCATCGTGGATGGTGTGTTTGTTGATGTAGCAATAGTCTTGGCAGGGTCGGAGGCCACTGTCTTTCTTTTTAATAAAGAAGAAGGGAGTGGCCTGGGGGGAGTTGGATGGACAAATCTTTCCTGCCTTGAGGTTCTTGTCGAGGAATGCTTTGGTAGCAGCTTTTTCGTCAGGAGAGAGGGGGTAGAGTTTGCCAACTTTTGGGGTAAAAGAATCATTGAGATTGATTTCATGGTCATAGGGTTGGCTAGGGGGAACGTGGTCAGTTGCTTCTTTCAAGAAGACAGAGGTGAAGGATGAGTATTCAGGTGGGAGGATCGCCTTTGGTTTGGCTTTTTCAGCAGCCATAGCTAGCTCAGTTGCTGTTGTAATTTTGGCAATGGTGGCAGAGGGAATGAAGCGAGATCTGCAGTGCATGATCCGATTGATGATTCAGTTGTCATTGGCTCATTGGAGGTATCAGGCTTCAGTATCTTTCTTCATGTAGTCATAGAGATGTCTGTCCCAGACAGAATTGACTTGTACATGTCAGGGTGGGCAAGGGGTCGGTGTCAGAGGGGTAGGAGTTGGTTTGGTACGGTTGTAGTACAATTCCTGGGATTGATCGGAGTCAAGGGGGATGGATAGCTCTCGCTTAATCCAGTCAATGGTGGGGTTGGCTTTTCTAAGCCAGGGGAGTCCAAGGATTACGTTCTCCTTTCCACAGTTGAGGATGTAGAACATGACACAGTGCATGAGTTGTCCAATGTGGACATAGAGTGTGGTGGAAAAACGGATAAGACCATTCTTATTTGAGGATTGGTCGACGTTTTTGACGGCGATGGGGGAGGGGAGTCGTTCTTTTGGGAGATGATGTTTTTGAACAAAGTCCCAATCAATGCAAGAGATTTGTGCTCCAGAGTCAACGAGAGCACGAGTTCCAACAGCTTTTAAGTGCGATGGTTCGACGATTTCAATGGGAATTTGCATAGACTGTTTGGTAATCGACGATACAAGTACAGGAGCACACATAAAAGAGGGAGAGCCTTGCGTTGGGGAAGGTCTCCATTTTAAAAATCCTCATTGGAGGGTATGAAGGAGATTCTTGCTATGGTTTCCTCTTCGTCATCATCCTTGACTTTGTTGCAAGTACATGTGTTACATACACAGGAAGGTCTCTCACATACCTGGGTTGGTTGGGCTTGAGGAGCTTACAACAGGTGATAGTGGTATCAAGTAAAGAATCAATTAGAACTCAGCTCTGCTGAGTCCGAAAGTAAATACATAAAGCATGTGAACTAATTACTATGTATGTAACACAGAGTCCGTTCAACACTCCCCCTTGCTAAGTATACGGTAGATATGTAAAGCATTAAAACGGAGGGCAGTACTTTTACTTGGTGGAGTTAAACTCCAGTCCAAGCTGGGAGCGAAATTCATTGAACTTGACGCGTCCAAGGTTCTTTGTGAACATATTGGTGGGATTGTCAGTCCCAGGGATATAGAACAGCTCCACTAGCTTGTGGACCATGACTGCATTGTGGATAAAGTGATATTTCACATGAATGTGTTTGTTGCACTTTTCAGTCACAGGGTTTTGCACAATGAATAAACTACCCTGGTTGTCACCACAGATGGGGATAGGTTTCAGCTTGTAGCTGAGCTCACCCATCATCTCATGGATCCACACACATTGACATGAGCAATCGCTCAGCACCATATATTCTGCTTCGGTGGAAGAGATGGCGGTGGTTTTTTGTAAGTGTGAATTCCACAAAAACACACCATCGGCCATCTTAAGATAGAAGCTGGTTTGAGAATGTGCGGTATTAACGTCCTGTGCCCAATCCAAATTGGTACAGGCAAGAATGCCTTTTCTGGAGGAACCTTTATAAAGTAGGGAATAATCCTGGGTTCCAATGAGGTACCAGCAGATATACAGAGCTCTGTCGAGATGTTCCTGCAATGGGTTGGCTGACATGCGTGCTAGTTGGGTAACTGCATATGCAATGTCTGGATGGGTGCCGATCATAAGATACAGCAACGAGCCAATCACAGTCTGAAAACGCATCTGTAATTCATGTTGGACTGGTGCATCGTTCTTCACTGGGTAATAACCCTGTGGAAGGGGGGTAGGCGCGGATTTGGTGTTGGTCATGCCACATCATTCAAGCACCTTGTCAAGGTAATCCTTTTGGTCGATTTGGATGTTACAACCTTCTTGACAAATGTTCATTCAGAGGAATTCGGATGGCTCTCCGAGATCACGACATTCCCACTTCTTCATGAATGCAGCCTTGATCTTGTCTACAAAGATCTTATTGGGGCCGCAGAAGAGGGCATTGTCTATGTAGACTATCGCTAGACAGATGTCTTTGCCTTTGCGATAAATGAAAAGTCTGGCATCGGTTTTTAACCATTTGAAGCCGAGTTCCACCATGGATGCATCGAGCGCTTTCCACCAGGCTAGGCTGGCTTGCTTGAGTCCATATAGTGCGCACAGTAGGCAGAGGACTTTGCCTTTTTGATCGGGAGGCATGAACCCTTCAGGAAATTCCATATAGATTTCCTCATCCAGTTTACCATAAAGGTATGCAGAGCGTACATCAAGCCTGGAGATGTGCCATCCTTCCAGGGCTGAGAGGGCAAACATACATTACACAGTCTCAAAACATACAACTGGGGAGAAGACTTGGTCAAAGTCTAACCCTTTGACCTGGCTAAAGCCTTTGGCTACCAGGCAGGCTCTTTTACAACTGTCCGACTTTTGATTGAAGACCCAACAGTTTTTAATCACCTTATGGTGTTGTGGGTGCAGAACAACTTCATAGACCTTGCAGTCCTTCAGCATTTGTAGCTGGTCCTCACAGGCTTTAAGCCAATCCTTCTGCTCCGATTTAGGAAGCTTCTGGATGTCACGGAATGTCCACTGGCATAGGTTTGGGGATGCCCCGAAAGCAGAATCATGCAGAATAGCACAATTGCAAAGGAACAAAACCAATGCATCTCCCCCTTCCTGTGTGAGACAGTCAACATCGTCCTCAGAAGTAGGAGATGGGGGGAGTCCACCAGGGACTGCAGGTGAGTCTGGAACTGAATCTGGAACTCGGGATGGGCCAGCTTCACCGGTCAAATCCTTCCAGTGTGACTCACTTTCCAGGTCCCAGAGCTGTCGTAAAGGATGATGGTGCTCACCGAAAATGTTTCCGGGGTGCGTCAGGGGGTTACAGAGATGCTCACTATGCCTTGGGATAGGCAGGGGACCAGTAGGTGGTGGTCTGTGTGATGGAGGTGTCACTGGAGGAGGGGCTGGACTGGGTGTCCAGGTGCAAGGAGTGAGAGACGGAGAAGAGGATCTCAACATGCTCAGGCTCGGCGATGGTGAAGGAGAGGGCAAATTCCTTGAATCCGAACTGGACTCTTCGCCAGAATCAGATTCCGACTCGGAACTCTCATTGGGACCAGCGGGGGCTGGAACTGGAATTTCTGGAACCTCATCATGGGTATGAGTTGGTTCTGGGGGACCCGCATGGGGATGGTGTGGGGCAGATCGAGAGCATCTCAGAAAGAGAGTCTCATCGAAGATCACATGTGCCGATGTAACAACAGTGTTTGTCGGTGACATGAAAATGAAATTTGAGTCACTACCAGGGGCAATGCCCAAGTAGATCATCAATCACGATCTCGGCTGTAGCTTTCCACCACAGCGTTCTGCAGGGATGTGCACATAGGCACCACAACCAAATACCCGAAGGTGATCAACAGATGGTTTCTCCCCCTTAAGTAATGTCAGGGGAGTATCCCATTTCAGCTGAAGCTGAGGGGTCTGGTTATAAATGTGGGTTGCATGAAGCAGAGCCCATTCCCAGTAGGAGGGAGGAAGGCAAGCGTGTAACCACATAGCCTGTGCCTTGTCCACTAACATGCAGATTAGGCATTCCGCACACCTGTTCTGCTGGTGTGCATATGGGGCAGACTGTTGGATATTTACTCTGTTGTCCTTCAGGAAATCCCAGAAGGCGCTGGAAGTGTATTCACCTCTGGCATCAGATCGCCAGTGTTTTATCACAGCATTATACTGATTTCGGACAAATGCAAATCATTGTTTGGTTGCACAGAGTGTCTGATCCTTGGACCTTATCAAGGTGGTCCAGGCCATTGATGTGAAGTCATCATAAAAGACGACTGTGTACTTGTATTTCGAGTAAGACGCTACCTCGAAGGACTTTAAGTCCAAATGGATCAACTCAAAGGGAGCGGTTGCCCGCATCTCGCTAAGAGGAAAAGGACGATTTGGCTGTTTGCTGAGCTGACACCCTTGACAGAGGCCAGTTTTCGATGGGATCTTCACATCAGGAAAACCCTTCAGGTGCTTTTTAGCATGCCTGATGACATCAGGGGACAAATGTCTGAGACATTGGTGCATGAGCTCATATTTGATCTCAGAGGCAAGTGACAACATGCTGGAAGGCACGTCATCGGGGAAAATGGGTTTGGAGCAAAGCCAATACATGGTTTGTCCACCATGACTGTGGAACTCCAAATAAGCTTCCTTGAAGCATTGGTCCCAGATTGTAAGATATCTGGGCCTGGCGCGAAGCATGAGGCAGGTGTTCTGCAGGAGGGTGCCCATCGACACTAGTTGAACTGCACACGAGGGCATGTGCATGACGGATGATAGGTGGCATATGTGGTTGCCAAACCTTAGCAAAACGGTGCCTCTACCTATAATAGGTGATCGGCTGTTAGTGGTGGAAGCCCATTGGGGCTGGTCGAACTTCTGATACTCGATGAAGTCAGAGTGATCAGGTGAGAAATGAGCCAAAGCTCCTGAGTCAAGCAGCCACATGTCCGATGGAACCTTGTGGTTGTGCGCTTTTTCCTTTCCTTTGCTGTCCTTACTGCATGTATCACACTGTGCAAATTCATGTGTAGCAGATTTATTTGAACTATCTACTACAGGGAACATGTATATACGATTTACCTGTGGCAAATTTAATTGCTTGTCAGTACCTGATGTAGATGGAGAGGAAGATATGCACTATGATGTGGACTCCATGAAGAAGCCCTTAATGTACTCGTCATAGGCATCTTCACCTAGACTTACAATGTCCTCGTCGACCTCCATGATTCCAGTTGTTCCGGCAAGCGGAACATCCACAATCCATTCGGAAAGCGGGGTGGAGAGGCAGTCAAAGAGGGATTGCTCTGTGTGAGCACGCTTGGAGTGATGGGAAGCAACTGGTTCAAGGTTGTGGAGTGTGGAGGAGGTCATGGGGACCTCGAGGCATCATGCAAGGGAGACAGTTTCCTTGGTTAGAGGAAACGCTGGCGGCCCATAGTGGGTCGTGCCAGATGTGTGCACGTTGCAGCAGGGGTCAGGGATGAGCAACGTGAACATGGTGGCGGCAGGGGCGATGACAGTGGTGGAGGCGAAGGTGAAGGAGGCTGAGGCTTGTGCAGCCTCTGCCTGCTTCTTTTCCTTACAGGTCTTCTTCTTCTCCTTTCGTTTTTCTTTGCCCTTTTCAGAGCAGTTGCCCTTCTGCTGCTTCTGGTTGTTATTCCCCTTGGAAGAGGAACCGCCTTGCTGCGTCTGTTGCTGCTGGGAGAACTGAGGTTCCCCCTGCTGCCGTTTGATGGCACTGACTTTGTTGGCCTGTTGGGGCTGGGAGTCCTTGGCAGGACAGTGCTGCACATATGTTTGCCACAACACTTCAATTTGTTGGAAAATCTCCTCAACAGTGGGAACTGTCTTGGTGACAACTCCTGCTGAGTTTGTTTTGGGCTTCGCAGTGGCAATGGCAGTGGCAACATGATCAGCGTACTTCGGGATCTTGGAGATCATGATTAACGACTTAATTTTGTTGTCAACCAGGTATCCAAAGTCGGAAAGCCAGGAGAAAAGGGTGTCAAGTTTTGAGAACGTTGACACCGGCAAGTTGTTGTCGGGGATTTGGAGGCCCATGAGGGCTTTAAACTCCATAATCGTGGAGGAGACAGTGGGGTTATCAAACCGCTTCTCGAGTTCAATGAGGATATTTTTGGTGTGATCACCAAAGTCAATGCCACACTTGTGAACATGACGTTCACAAGTGAGTGCGATGGTGCCAGTGGCTTTGTCGTCATCCTTGTCCCAGTCCTCCTGCTTTTCCTCAGTGTGATGGACTTCATCGGCCGGAGAGGTATAGGCAGCCTAGGTGACATGCCCATTGCTGTCTTTTACCTCTATGAGGGCAACAGGGACTGTGGGGCGAAGTTTCATGATGCAGGAGTAAACCCCAATGGAATGAAGGTAATCGTCCATCTGGGATCGCCAGGCATGGTAGTTTGTGCTGTTCAGCTTCACAATGGTGGAGAGGGAGGTGGAAGACATGGTGAGGATCTGGCAGGGATAGACGTTAGCATGGGTACCTTAAACGATAAAGTGAAAGGGATGGGATGAAACCGCATCGCTGAACATCCAGAGCCCAAAAACTCGGGGGACATAGTCCCCCCTTGTTTTGAGATGGAGAGTGGCTGCTCTGCACGGCTTTTGCTTTGCAAAGTGTTCAGTGGAACTTAATCTGCACGAACGGCTTGAAACATTCACCATTTGGGGGTGGAACTTAATCCACACCCTGAAGGCACCCAAATGGTAGGCAGAACTGAATCTGCACTGACCAATGGTCAGGTAAGGATGAGAGAGTGGGGAGGCTGCGTGTAAACACTGCCAGCCTGCTTGGGGCTCATAACCTGTTGCAAGTACGCATGTTACATACACAAGAAGGTCTCTCACATACCTGGGTTGGTTGGGCTTGAGGAGCTTACAATGGGTGATAGTGGTATCGAGTAAAGAATCGATTAGAACTCAGCTCTGCTGAGTCCGAAAGTAAATACATAAAGCATGTGAACTAATTACTATGTATGTAACACAGAGTCCATTCAACAGACTTCTACTAGTCTTGGGATTTCTTCAACTTTCCTAACCTTCCTTTCTCCAGTCTTCTTCAGCTAAGGAGAGAAGTGGGGGCAGTCACCTGAGAGATGTCCAGGTTTTTGGCAGTGGAAACAAAGTCCTTTGGTGATGCAGTGTTTTTGCTCTTCTGGGGTCAACTTTGATACTTTGATAGCATCAATGTCCATGGCATCAGGGTCTTTCTGGGGGCGGGAAGAAGAGGAGGAAAACGAATGGTAGGGGGGGGTGGTCTTGCCTCATTTTGCCATGTCATCAGCTCTTCCCCATTGGGTGAGGAAGTGGGTGGATTTGGTGTACCATTCGTTGATCTTAGTGGGGATGGTGTCCATAGACATGATGTGATGCATGAGTTTGGTGTAGATGCCAGTGGAGAAGTATCCGATGAGAATGTTTTGGTCAGTGATCCTGCAGATCTGGACATGGTTTCGAAATTCGGAGATGTATTTGGTGAGGTCGGAGAGGGAGGGTTTTCCTTCCATCTTGGTGGATGAAAGCCAGATGATAGAGAGGGCAATAGTGTCTTTGTGTTCGAAGGCGGTGTTGAACTCTGTGATAAAGTCTGCATAGGTTCCGAAGCCTTTATTTGCATTGAGAGCGGCTTTTCAGAAGGAGAAGGCCCAAGTAAGAGCAGCTCCCTTTGTCATATATGAGAGGGCAAAGACAATTTTTTTGGCATCAGTGGTATAGACTTCTTCATTGACAAGGAGGTAGGTTCAGACAGAGTCCAACCAGATTGTGGCTTTGGCATAGTTGCCATCAAAGTTTTCAGGGGCACCAATGCAGAGTTCGACTGGCTTCGAGGTCATGGTGGAATGGGGTGGTTGTGGGGGAAGGAAGGGGGGAAGTGGGTGTGAGGGAACAAACTGATGAGGGGGAATGGGAATGGAGAATGGGGGAGAAAGGAGGAGAGGTCTAGTTATGGTGGGGATGGGGAGAGGTGGAGTTGGTTCCCTAGGAGAGACGTCTGGAGCAGGATCGAAGGTTTCTTCATCTGAGGGTTCAGTGGAGGGGGGAGATTCAGAGGGGACTCAATAAGAGCATCATAGTGCCTGTTCAAGGGCTCCTGGTGTTCAAGGGGAGGAAATGGTGAGAGACTACAGCGACAGTAGCTCGAAAAGAAGAGCTTAGTCCTTTTGTTACGCTTGGTCCAGGTAGGAATGAGCGTAGGCTCAAAGAACTAACTATGGATCAAGGGTTCAAAGTATTTGGACAAGAGATGCTTGCCAAAAGGTCAAAGAGGGTCCTCCAACAATAGAGTCAACGAAGGAGGTCAAGGGGGTTGTCTGACGATAGAGTCGATGAAGGAGGTTAAGGGAGTCATCCGACAATAGAGTCGACGAAGGAGGTTAAGGGAGTTGTCCAACGATAGAGTCAATGAAGGAGTTCAAAGGGGTCATCCAACAATGGAGTCAACGAAGAGATTCAAAGAAGTTCAAGGTAGAATTGAGCAGGACTAAGCTAAAGATACATCAAGTAGAGCGATGGCTTAAGTACTGCGAAGAATAGAAACTGATAGAAGGTCATGGAAGGTTTGTTACTAAGCAAAGAAAGATAGAACCTTCCATGAGAAATCGAAGCGTAGATAACAAAAATAGAGAAGTGGAAATGAAAGGTGTGCAACAAACACATTGCATGTTCTAGAGCACTCTAAAGAAAGTAAAGATACTGGGTCAGGCCGGTTCACCGTAACAATTGAACAAGAAGAGAAAAGAAGTGAATTGTAACAATAACAAGATTAAAGTACTAACTTGTAATAAATAAATAAAAAGAGGCATGAAAGTTGTGAAATAACTTGAGAACCCCATTATAGTGTATTGAAGCTGCTCTGATGACTTCAAGCTGGCTGCAGTCACTGACCAAGCTGAGTCATTGGAAGCCAAGCCATGAATCTAGCCACCAGTAGTTGAGCTGTGGCAACTACTATGATGAACATCTCAGTGGCTCTCACCTGTGATCTGTCTTACCCTCCACTTTACCATTTCCAGGAAAAAGAAGGTATATGCCCTTTTTTGACCGGAATGCCATGCCATAGTGGACTCTCTGGCAATGCAAACTGACTGATGTGCATCATACTTCGGAGATGAGTCTGTGTGACCCTGTGCTGGGAGCGAGTAGTTACCACATCAGTAATTTCACACCAATCTTTTTTTGGCTAAATTTGGCTTAATCAGCTTATCGTTCACCCGAAGCATGAAAAGTCGGCAAGCCAATAAGATGTGCAACTCCGGCCATACTTATTCTGCTCACCGTCTTAATGAACTTGTGCAACTTTACGAAAGAATGAAAAAATGGCATTAGCAAGATTAACTAATTAGACACAAAAAGTCAATTAAGTGCTAATCCGATGCTGGTGCCCTCGACGCTGGGGTTGGCGACCTGACAGATCCGCGCCGCTTGCGAGCTCACAATATTGCCATTGACACCACCATGCACGGATCACTCCGCGTGCGCTAGCATCGCCTTGAGCGTGTTGCGTTCCTTCAAGTACGCCTGGATCATTAGCTCGCCGCTCTTTTGTCGGCGTTCGAGCTGCGCTGCGAGACCCTGAATGGCAGCGTGCGCTTCCCGAACGGCTTCGCTTTGCTCCTTTTCGAGCGCCTCACGATACTCGCGTTCCTCCGTTTCCATCTTGTGACCGAGCTCACGCGTGATCTTGAGCAGTTTTTGGTTCTGCTCTTGAAGGGCCGGAATCGAGCGGAAGAGAACGAGGTTGTTGGTGATGACGGCGTCGATGCTGTTCGCAGGCAAGGGGTCCATTCCGTCGAGATCCCCGTCCGAAGGGATCGAGGGGTCTGTGCGCCGTCCGAGTTCCTTGAGAAGGGATTGAACTTGTCGGCCGAGGTCTGTGAGTTGGTGTTGGAGACGGTCCGTCTCTTGGAGGGATTTTTTCAGCTTTTGGGATGTTTCTTGCAAGGAAGCGGCGTTGGCGTCGCAGTCGGCAAGCGCGGAGGACAGTTGGCGGGAGAGTTGGGTACATTCGTCCTTGAGACG
>JBBPLE010000951.1:0-10406 GCA_038089675.1 Boletales sp. KT-2023b
TCTATCTTTACTTCGCTTAGTCATTAACCTTCCATGACCTTCTATTACCTTCTATCTTTCGCAGTACTTAAGCCATCGTCTTACTCGATGTAACTCCAGCTTAGTCCTGCTCAATTCTACCTTGAACTCTTTGACTCCCTCGTCGACTCTTCGTCGAACAAACCCTTGAACCCCTCGTCGACTCATCGTTGGACGAATCCTTGAACCTCTCGTCGACTCATTGTCGGACGAACCCTTGAACCCTTCGTCGACTCATCGTCGGACGACCTTCTTTGACTATTCGGCAAGCATCCCTTAACCAAATCCTCCGAACCCTTGATCCTCAGTTAGTTCTTTGAGCCTACGCTCGTTCCTACCCAGACCAAGCGTAACAGTTAGCATATTGTAACAGTTTTGGGAGTCACTGTACTTCTGGTATAGAGCTCAACAATTACCATTACTTTGCAACTCTCAACTATGATACTTTCATTTCTTTACTTGATTGACCAGACTCTCAGTGGTACCAAGACAATAAGATGTGATGGAGTATTATCTATCCAGAGGAAGATGATCTATATGGGGAACAATATCCTAGGAAACCAATGGAGAATTGCATTTCTAGGCAATATAATTGGAGGATGAAGAAGCATCAACATCCTCAATGGACATATGACTTGGAACCACCCGATACAAGCACCATTGCTATAGAAGGACTCCTGAAACAGGATTCTGAAACAGAAACCACCAAAACTCCAAGATCTGAAACATCTATGGAGATACCACTATTCCAAACTATCCAAATCCACTCTAGCACCATTCCTGGTTCTTCTCATTCCATTTCACCTATTCATTCTGGATCATCATTCATGAATACTGATTTCAATACTATTACAGTTGTTGCCTTTATTCCATGGTAATCATGGCAGCCATTAAAATTGGTCAAGAAATCACTAGTCATATCAAGCTTCTAGAAGGCCCTTCAAACTATGTTATCTGGGCTTCTCAGATGCACAATGTCATTACCATGTTAGGAACCTGGAGCATCATCAATGGAACTTCCCTCTGGAATACACAGAAGGATGATGCTGAGAAAGCTTGCTGGATCAGTAATGACCAACAAGCCACTGCACTAATGGGTTCCTACATGCTTCCCACTATGCAATATCTCATCCAAACCTCTCACACTGTTGTCAAAGACACTGCTGGCAAGGTTACCAACTATGAATCCTGTGCCAAACACTTATGGGAATATCTTGGTTCCCTTTATCACCCTCAAGGGGTTTCTGGCATCTTTTCTATCTTTCAAGATGTCTTATGTTTCCACTTTAATCCTGGCACCCATCTTTGGACACAACTTGGAGATTTCCAGGGTTTACTCAATCAGGCAATGGAAGCTGGTCTCAATCTAGATGACTTAGTTGCTACCATGATTATGCTCAATGCTTTACCATCCAATTATACCACAATGGTGTCTACCATAGTCCATATGACACCAACTCAGAATTTCACACCTGCCATGGTGGGAAAGAGTATTCTACAAGAATATACTCTGAAGAAGTCTACAAATTGGCAATCATCTGCAAGCCTTCTTAACCAGATTGGAGATCCAGTTAGATCATTGGCAAATCGGACCTCTGTAATCCAAAATGCTCCTAACAATGTAAAGTGTTCCAAGTGTGGTTGCACCAACCACACCACTGATCATTGTTGGTCTAATACTAAAAAGGCTCAATCCGGACCTTCAGGAACTCATCTGAAGAAGACCTTATCCCAAAAGAGGACTAAGGCATATGAATGCCGACAAAGGCAAAAGGTACACAAAGGTAAAGGCAGAGCAGGTATGCATTTTGCTCCAGTTCTCAATTCCTTATTCTTTAACCCTATGTCTAATCTTGCTCTTTCCTCTATTATGGAGTTACTGGATGAACCCACTGTCAACCCAGCAGACTTAATTCCTACTCCAAAATCTAACCCAGAAGAGCTAGATAATTTAGATGAACTTGATTCCCTGGTATTACAGTCTTCCACTGAAATCACTCCACCTGATGATCCCATGTATTGGGAGGACACTTATGTCCAAGATAAAACATATTCCCCTCAGCCCTTTCTGATGATGCATGCTGATGAAACCTTTACCTTTCAGCTCCCCATTTGACCAGCATCACATTGAACCTGGTCCATCCAGGCTCTCCAACTTGGCTTCACACCCAAGACCTGTTTCACAACAGAGCAATATATGTGATAAGAAGGGGAAGGGAAAGGAAAAGATGCCCTCAGGATATCTTCATTATCTTGAAATGGGTTTCACTTGGCAGAATTCAGATGGTAGTTGGAAACAACCACCACAGCGATCTGACAGTCTTGTAATATGGGATGGGACTTTTGTACCAGATGGTCATTATGAGTCTAAATACTATGATGGTTTTGAACAGTATTCAGTATGTGCCATTGCAAACTCCTCTCCAAATAACTCCACCAAGAGTCATTGGATGGTTGATAGTGGTGCTACCAATCATATTACACCATACCTCAATGACTTTATCTCCCTAAGTGACAGGGAGAAACTTTGTGAAGTTGCCAATGGCATGACTATAACAATAACAGGCCCTGGCCATGTCATTATCAAATCCTTCACTAATAAACCAATTATCTTACATGATGTCTGGTATTCACCAGATTCACCTCACAGGCTATTTTCATTACTGGCATTAACTAAACTTGGTTACACTGCTGAAATTACTCAAGAAGCTACCAATATTCAGGACAAACATGGCCATCATTTGTTACAGGCATTAGCCTTCTCACCCCATGGTGGACTGCATTGGTTTCAGTTACATCAGATTAAACCAACCATTAGTTCAACCATGTCACTTCAGGAAATAGATTCCATTTGTTTGTGGCATTATTGCTTTGCTCATGCTTCTCAGAATGTGTTATGCAATGCTCATAAGACTTGTTCCAGCATTCAACCCTTTACTACACTGGTTACTACACCCTTCTGTAAAGGTTGTGCCATGGGGAAACAAACACAAATCCCTCATTTAGTTTCAGAATCTCATGCACCAGCTGTTTTATCATTGGTACACTCTGATTTATTGGAACTTCCTGTTTTTTCTCAAAATCACTCTAAATGGATTGTCACATTCATTGATGATTATAGTTCCTATGTTTGTCTTGCCTTTCTCAAGTGCAAGTCTGAAGCTTTTATTGCTTTTCAAGCTTATTTAGCCTTTGCTGAGCACTCTATGGGTGCTTTTCTTATCACCCTTCATTTGGATCATGGGAGGGAATATATTGGCAATGATTTTCAATCATTCCTCACTTTGCAAGGTGTTCAACACCAAAAGGTTGTAGCTAGAGAACCAAAACAGAATGGTAGAGCTGAACACTTTAACAGGACTCTATTAGACAAGGTAAATGCAATGATACATCATGCTTGTCTACCCAAATCATTCTGGCAAGATGCAATGGAAACTGCTGTACATGTATACAATTGTCAACCTATGAGACGATTGAAATGGGAAACTCCAATTTCACTATGGAAACCAAGTAACAAGAAATCAGATATATCTGGATTCAGAGTATTTGGTTGTCAAGCATATGTATTCATTCACAAAGAAGATCATCAAGACAAACTTTCCCCTAAAGCAAGGGAAATGATCTTCATTGGTTATCCATCAGGAGTCAAAGGATACTGATTCTATGACACCCAAAACTGAAAGGTTGTAATTGCAAGCAGTGCTACTTTCAATGAATTCTCATTCCCAAAATGTTCTGATGAGTATGACAAACTAGATGATGTACTAATCCCAGATAATGACAATAATGATCTGGAATACCAAGATCAAGAGGAACCTGATCAAGGAGACACCCAACATTCAGACAGCCTTGAAATTGAAATACCAATGGAAGATCTTCAACCCAATCAAAATCCCAACCCAGTACAATGACTGGATATACCAATAACTCCACCTCAGAGACCAGTTTCACCTCCTAGAGCTCCTAGATGAATTCCAAATCCACCTCCTCCTCCAATCAGAAGGTCTGAATGAGTCCCAAGACTTGGAATTGCACCTGAAAATGCATATGGAGATCTACCTCCAACAGAAATAGAGTGATGGGGAGATGAATTTGATTTTCCAGAAATAGACCAAGGATCAAAGGAAATGAGTGCACATTTTATGAAAGCGCTCATGTTTCAGGCAGCACCCATATTTGGAATACCAAGACAATACAAGGATATTTCCAAATTGCCTAGAAACGAACAGAAACAATGGTTTGATGCATGTGACAAAGAAACTCCATGAAGGATCAGCATGTATGGGATCTGACAGACCTTCCACCAGGTCATAAACCCATAATAGGGAGATGGATATTTGTCAAGAAAAGCAACAGATGAACTAAGGCACATTATGTTGCTAAAGGATTTACTCAAATCTTTGGAATAGACTTTGAGGAAACCTTCTCTCCAGTTGCAAGATTGAAACAGTCCAACTGTTACTTGCACTAGCTGCTTTAAAAGATTGGGAAATCAAAGCACTAGATGTAAAGACTGCCTTTCTCTTTGAAGATCTTGACAAAGAGATCTATATGACACAAACCAAAGGTTTCATACAAACAGGATCTGAGACCAAAGTTTGTCGATTGAAGAAGGCCATTTATGGTCTGAAACAGGCTGTGCTCCAATGGAACAAAGCCTTACACAACTCCATTATTAAGATGGGTTTCAAAAGAACCTTATCTGATCCAGGGGTTTACATTCACTTTAATAAAAGTGACATAGTCATCATATTAATTTACGTTGATGATGCTCTATTCATGAGCAATAACAAATCACTACTCATGCACAAGAAAAGGGAGTTTATGATCAAATGGGAAAGTCAAGATTTAAGACCAGCCCAAGAATATTTAGGTATGAGGATCACCAGAGATTGCTCAAAGCAAACTCTCAAATTAGATCAAATTGTATATGCAGAGAAAGTAATCTCTAGATTTGATCTACAAAATTGTAGACCCACATACATTCCTCTTCCATCTGGATATAATCCAGAATCTCTTCAAACTGAATCTAATGCTTTTATCTGAAGTTGCTACCAATCGGTCATTGGATCATTGTTATACATCATGCTCAGAACAAGACCTGACCTTGCCTTTTCTGTCATCAAAATGTCACAGTTCTCAGCTAATCCAACTGAAGAACACCTCAAACATGCTTTATATATAGTGCAATACTTGGCCACTACCAAGGATTTATGTCTCACATATAAAGGAAACTCAAAAGAGGGATTCCTTGCATACAGTGACGCAGACTGGGCAGGAGACAGTGACACACAACAGTTAACTACAGGATACTGTATTTTCCTAGCTGATGAAATAGTCTCATGGCTTTCTAGGTGACAGAGGAAGATCACATTATCATCAAAAGAAGCAGAATATGTTGGTATGACTGAAGTTGCTAAACAACTCAGTTGGATCAAATCACTATTCCACAAACTCCAAATTGAGTTACCATCATTTCATTTATATGTGGATAACCAGGGTGCAATATTTTTAGCATCCAATCCAGTCCAAGAAGGACACACAAAACATATTGCAATTCCTTATCATTTTATTAGGGAATGCATCCAAGAAAATCTTCTGAAGCTATTTTATATATCAACAGGAAAACAGAAAGCTGACATATTCACCAAGAATCTCACAAGAGATCAGTTCATTAAACTTAGGGAAATGATTACCCTTAAAAGTTTTTAACCCATCCACTATATCCAATAATAACAATGGTTAATAGCTACTAATCATAACTATTGTGCATTGCTATTAGCCAAATAACAACTATAACTGTTGCTCAAACAACACAGTTAATTAGCTTTAAAGCTAATAAAACACCTTTTTGGCTATCTAATAGTGGAAACTGCACATCCAATAACCTTCTATGAATTTTTTCGAAAATCTGCAAGAAAATTCCCATGGTTCACACTTTCACATCACAATTCTTTTGAATGATGGGGAGTGATGAAATCTACACAATTAGTCAATGTAACTACTAAACTACATAACTAATTAACTAAAGTAAAGTATAACTAATGATTTACTAACTACTAATCATTACTATTAATCACTACTGATTAATATTAATGATCACTACTGATCATGCTGCTACTGATCACACTATTGATCACATTACTACTGGTCATACTTATAAATCATATAGACTTATACTTACTGCAGATTGCACAATTGACTGTGCATGATGTCATACTGACTGTGCATGGTATCATAGCTTACTGTGCACAACTGTGCATGGCATCTGAGTTAACATCCTTCAAGAATAAGCTTAGATTGAATTGCTAATATAAATACAGTCTGAAATGTAATAGATAGAATAGTGCAATAAGATTCTCTCTTTTGCTCTCTTACTTCTCTCTTCAATCTAGTGCTCACCCAAGTACTATTACTTTACTGAGTCGAAACTCTGCTCAACAGTAAGTCTCATATTGTTAATTCCCTTACTCATTGTACTGCACACCCAAAAGAGTACATGACACACTAGCCACATTATAGTCACAATCTCTTTAAGAGGTTATTATGTAGAGAGGAAAGAAAAGATAGGGGGGGGATCATGGATTGTAACAGTTGTCTGATCCACCACCAACAAAACAGATACCTCCATGATGACCAGCTTTATAGGATGAGGTACCAAGGTATTTGAGGGTGATGCTCAACTCAGACAATAATGGTCCACCAAGAGGTATGTATTGCCCTATTCTATGGTCATCTTGTTGAACATGCATTTTATGTACAATAGGTGTTCATGACAACCAAGATGCCATCAAATCAAGGTATCATTTTGCACCTGATGAATCTCATTTTGGGCCTTCAAGAGACTGATCGGCAATGGAGCTTTGCTTTGCTGACCAATCCACTTAAACAAGTTGTCACACTCTGCCTTGAAGATTCTTGACTAAGTACCTTCCACTTACAGAAGGAACCTATTCATGGTGTCAAGACAAAACACCCACCACCTCCCAGATTAAATATCAAGCTGTCTGGGACAAACAATATACCCATTGGTGCCAGACACAAGTTTGCAGGAAATGTCCCCCCTGATCCTGTTTCTATGTCACTGAGTGCTCCACATCAGCTCCCTTCAACCACAACAGCAAGTAATGGTGAACCTGTCACTCCAAAGTGGGAACATGTTGACAGGGACCATGAATGACCAGTAAGGATTTTGATGCCTTGTTACAATGGTCTTATTCTATACTTTAGCCCCATCTTGACCCACTGGCTGGTGACCAATCTGCACAGATGGAACCAGTGAAATGCAAAGATACTTGCCAATCTCTGGTAAGCATCTATTTCTCAATTATTGCTCAACTGACATGTTTGTCAATAGCCAAGTATTGCATGTTCCTTACCTCAGACTGAATCACCACCACCTGTACCACCTCCCACCCAACCTTTACAGGCCAAATCAGGACAAATTTCAGAAGGTCTGGCTCATGCCACACTCCCTCCCTCCTCCTCAACTGGCATGTCAATACACCACCCATATTGTACACCTTCACTTCATGCCTGTACCATAACATCCACCATAATTTTTTCCCTCTTTTATTCATTCATTTTTCATTCAGGTCAGTTGTCTTTCCCCTTCTCAGACCACTTGCATCAATTGTAGCCAAATTTTTGTATGTAATGGCTAAATACTGCTAATACCATTTTTCTCATTTTTTCACAAAGTCATGTGAGATCATTAAGATAATGAGTGGAATGAGCACAATCTGAGTTGTGTGTCTTGTCAGATTGGTGTGACAATGGTGACTTTTCATGCTTTGGGTGGGTCACAAGTCACTCAAGCTGAATTGAGCCAAATAAAGAACAGCGTGAATTTACTGATGCACCACTAAGGATGTGTCCATACATGTTGAGATTGTGCCACCCTCTGCCCACCCACACCCACATCTCCCAGAAGATACATTCAGAATCCCAGAGTGTGTGCCCATATTTTTCTATGCCTTCCACAGCAATGCACCTCGATTGGTAGCCACTGACACCCTTGCCATCTTGTTCATCCACAGTGGAGGGAATGTCTCTGGACATCTGTTAGATACTTACTACTGCTAGCACTCTGAAGGAGGGCACCAGAATGGCAGAAGGGAAAATGAATACTGAAACTAAAGAACAGCTATGATACATGGATGGTGTAAATACCATTCTACATTACTGTAGTAGGAAAGAAGTAAAGAAGCCCAGTACCCGACCATAGAAGCCAAAAGAACATTAAAGAAGACTTGGAAGCTATGGAAGCTGCAGTCAGAGGTAAAGGGTTATGGCATGGGTAAAGGGTATCAAAAAGGTCCAAAATGTGAAATCATGACATTACCTCCTTTTTAAGAATTGTTGTCTGCAATGATTGGAGCAACATCGAATAAGAAATCATCTAGACACTTAAAATGCTTATGGAACTTGAGAAATTCAGGATCTGTGAGGATAGAGCCACCAGAGCAAGAGGCACAGTCACATGGATTGTTGGGTGCAATAAGCCAAGAGTGGAAAGTCTTCAAAGGTCTGAACATGGTGGGATGTTTGTAATAGAATGCCTTGACAGCATCCTGAGCATTACTGAGTTCATTCTCTTGTTTCCACTTATTCTCTTCATGTGGGAAACCCTTCCAAGCTACCAAGAACTCAATATGACCTTGGTGTTCTCAGCAATCCAGGATTTTGGCAATTTCCTGTTCAGGAATGGTGTTGACTAAATCTGGCAGCAGTGGTGACATTTTCTGCTGTGAGGAGAAGGAACCAGGAATGTAAGGATGAAGCAGACACTCATTGAACATGGGATGAATACTGCACCACTTCATGTCAAGCTTAAGTTTGTACGTGGATTCCCCAACCTTTTGAAGCACTTTGAATGGGCCATAGCATTTGTCATCTAATTTCTTGGATGGCCATTCAGAGCAGATATTGGTTGCTTCTACATAGAAGTACAAGGTTACCAATCTTGAATTCTGTGGAGTTCCTGGCCAATCAATTGTGGAAATGTTTCATGTCTGCAGCAGCATGTTCTAATGATGTTTTTGCTTCATCAAATAATTGCTTCATCATATCAACAAAGTCTTTGGCTGCTGGGTTTCACACATTTTTTCAGTGATCAATCCCTATCATTGGTTGTTGGCCATAATTGAGGATGAAGGAAGAGTATTCAGTGCTCAAGGTGGTGCACTGATTGTGCATGAACTCAGCAAGTGGGAGCCAATCTACACAATCAGATTGTTGGTGATTGGAGTACAATCAGAGATATTGTTCCACCATCACATTGTACCATTCAGTCTGTCCATCCATTTGTGGATGGAATACCATAGACAGATTCCCTTTGATTTTCAACATGGCATAAAGATCCTTCATAAACGATGACACAAATTGAGGTCCCCAGTCTGAAATCACCTTTTTGGGAGTGCCATGGAGTTTGAATATGTGATCTTGGAATATTTTGGCAACTCCTTCAGCAGTGATATTCAATCATACAGGGAACAGATATATCATCTTGGAAAATCTGTCAATGACCATTAGAATCACATCCTTTCCTTGCAATTCTGGTAGTGGGCCAATGATGTCAACAGAGATAATTTCCCAAGGTGCATCCAGTATCTCATTTGGGTGTAGTGGAGTACTTTTGGCCTGTGTTTTGGATTTGACCTTCTGACATCAGTCGCATCCAGTGACATATTGTTCAATGTCCTTTTTATGGGACAGCCAATAGTATTTTGCCATAACAAGATCTCATGTCCTTCACTTTCCTGGGTGTCTGGCAAGCAGATGATCATGATGTGCTATGATTAACTCTTTGTACAACTTCTCATCCTGTGGAATATATAAAAGATCTTTCCAGAAGATCAGTCTGTTCTTCTTATGCCAATTGGACTCTTCTTTTTCAAGTCCCTTGATGGCAAATGATTCTGCCTGATGTTGAAGCTTTTCCACTTTATTCTCAATGGAATTGCTTTTATCTTCACTGGTTGGTGAGTGCACAGCAGCTCAAACCGATACTTCAGTGGGTGGGTTGACGAAAAAATGTGATGGAAGTACAATTTGTCCTTTGTTGTTGTTTTCCACCCCCTTTTCAAAGTCTGGCCTCTGGGACAGAGGGTCTGCCAGATTGGTCTTGCCAGGACAATGAGAGATGGTGAAGTGGTATTCCTGGAGTAATTGTTGCCAGCAAGCCTGCCAACAAGACAAGTCTTGTGGATGAGTCCAATATTCCAGGTTCTTGTGGTCAGACAGGATTTCAAATTTGTGCTTCACATCCAGAAGGTAATGACACCTGTTACGCTTGGTCCGGGTAGGAACGAGCGTAGGCTCAAAGAACTAACTGAGGGTCAAGGGTTCGAAGGATTCGGTCAAGGGATGCTTGCCGAATAGTCAAA
>JBBPLE010000953.1:0-10396 GCA_038089675.1 Boletales sp. KT-2023b
TCTATTAATTTCCATTCCTCGCAGTACTTAAGCTGTTGTTCTACTTGATGTATCTTCAGCTTAGTCCTGCTCAATCTTACCTTGATTCTCCTTGACATCCTCTGAACTCCTTTGTTGACTTCATTGTTGGATGACCTTTTTGAAACCCTTGAACTCCTTCATCAACCTCATCATCAGACAACTCTCTTGAACCTCTTCATTGACTCTATTGTTGGACAATCCCCTCGAATCTTGTCAACATCTATCATTGACTGAACCTTTGACCTTCTGGCAAGCATTTTTGTCCAAATACCCTTGAACCCTTGACCCCATTATTAGTTCTTTGAGCCTACACTCATTCCTACCCAGACCAAGCATAACAAAAGGACTAAGCTCCTCTTTTGGGCTACTATCACTGTAGTATCCCACCATTTCCTCCCCTCGAACACCTGGAGCCCTTGAAAGGGCACTATGACGCTCTTATCAAGTCCCCTCAGAATCTCCCCCCTCCACTGAACACTCTAATGAGGACTTTGATGTCCCTCTTGAGTCTCTTGAAGAAACCTTTGCCCATACCCCAGACATCTCTCTCAGGGAACCAATGCCACCTCTCCTCACCCACACTATAACCAGACCTCTTCTCCTCCCCCCTCAACCCTCTACCCCCATTCCCCCTCAACAGTTCATCCCCTCACATCCACTTCCCCCCTTCCTTCCCCCACAACCACCTTGTCCCACCGTGACATTGAAACCAGTCAAACTTCGCATTGGTACCCCCAAATACTTTGATGATGACTATGTCAAAGCTATGATCTGGTTGGACTCTGTCCGAACCTACCTCCTTGTCAACAAAGAAGTCTATACCACTGATGCCAAGAAAATCACCTTTATCCTCTCATATATGACCAAAGGAGCTGCCCTTATTTGGGCCTCCTCTTTCTGAAAAGCTGCTCTCAGCACAAACAAAGGTTTCAGGACCTACACGGACTTCATAACGGAGTTCAATACCACCTTTGAACACAAGGACACCACTGCCCTCTCCATCACCTGGCTCTCCTCCACCAAGATGGAAGGAAAACCCTCTCTCTCTGACCTCACTAAGTACATCTCTGAATTCCAAAACCACATTCAGATCAGTGGAATCACTGACCAAAATGTCCTCATCAGATACTTCTTCACCAGCATCTATGTCAAGCTCATGCGCCACATCATGTCTATGGACACCATCTCCACCAAAATCAATGAATGGTATGCCAAAGCCACCCACTTCCTCACCCAATGGGGAAGAGCTGATGACATGGCGAAATGAGGCAAGACCAACCTCCCCTACCACTCGTTTTCCTCCTCCTCCTCCTTCTGCCCCCAGAAAGACCCTGATGCCATGGACATTGATACTATCAAAATATCTAAAATGACCCCAGAAGAACAAAAACACTGTATCACCAAAGGACTCTGCTTCCACTGCCGAAAACCTGGACATCTCTCAAGCGACTGCCCCCACTTCCCTTCCCAGCCAAAGAAAACCAGAGAAAGAAAGGTTAGAAAAGTCGAAGAAATCCCAAGACTAGTAGAAGTCAAGGATAATGACAAAGAAGAAACCATAGCCAGGATCTCCTTCATTTCACCCAACAAGGATTTTTAAAACAGAGACCTTCCCCAATGCAAGGCTCTCCCTCTTTTACATGTGCTCCTGTACTTGTATCATTGATTACCAAGCAATCCATGCAAATCCCTATTGAAATTGTCAAACCATTACACCTAAAAGCCATTGGAATCCATACTCTCATTGACTCTGGAGTGCAAATCTCTTGCATTGACTGGGATTTTGTTCAAAAACATTGTCTCCCAAAGGAACAACTCCCCTCTCCCATCACTGTCCAAAATGTCAACCAATCCTCAAACAAAAATGGTCTTATCCATTTCTCCACCACACTTTATATCCATATTGGATAACTCATGTATCATGTCACTTTCTACATCCTCAACTGTGGAAAAGAAAATGTAATCCTTGGACTCTCCTGGCTTAAACAAGCTAACCCCACCATCAACTGGATCAAGTGAGAGCTATCCATTTCCCTTGACTCTGACCAATCCAAGGAGCTATACTACAACTGTGCCAAACCAAACCCCACCCCCTGAACACCAACTGCTCACCCACCTTGACATGTACAAGTTGACTTCATCTGGGATGGACACCTCTATGACTACATGAAGAAGGAAACTGAAGCCCAATACCTCCTATGAGCCAATGACAACCAAATCATCAACCAAATCATGCATTGTGGATCCCACTTCATTCCTTCTGCCACCATTGCCAAACTCACAATGTCCATGGAACTAGCTATGGCTGCTGAAAAAGCCAAACCAAAAGCAACTCTCCCACCCAAATACTCTGCCTTCTCCTCTGTCTTCTCAAAGGAAGCCACCAACCATGTTCCCCCCAGCCGACCCTACAACCATGAAATCAACCTTGACAACTCCTTCACCCCAAAAATTGGCAAACTCTATCCCCTCTCCCCTGCTGAAAAGGCTGCTACCGAAGCCTTCCTTGATAAGAACCTCAAGGCAGGAAAGATTCATCCATCCAACTCCCCTCAAGCTGCCCCCTTTTTCTTCATCAAAAAGAAAGATGGTGGCCTTTGACCCTGCCAAGACTACTGCTATGTCAATGAACATACCATCTGTGATGCCTACCCTCTTCCCCTCATATCTGACCTTGTTGATAAACTCAAAGGTGCCAAAACCTTTACCAAATTCAATGTCTGTTGGGGATACAACAATGACCATATCAAAGATGGTCATCAATGGAAAGCGGCATTCATCACCCACAAAGGACTATTTGAACCAACAGTCATGTTCTTTGGTCTTTGCAACTCCCCTGCCACCTTCCAATGTTTCATGAACAATTCCTTCCACAATATGATCGCAGAAGGATGGCTAGTCATTTACATGGACGATCTCCTCATTTTCTCCCCTGATGCCAAAACTCACAAGGAACAAACTAAACGAGTACTCCAATGCATGACCGAGTTAGATCTTCACCTCAAACTTGACAAATGCAAGTTCACTACTGATGAGGTTGAATACCTTGGCATGATTGTTCACCCTGATGAACTCACCATGGACCCAGTGAAACTAGATGGCATTCATAAATGGCCAACCCCTGCCAAGGTCAAAGATGTCCGCTCCTTCTTACAATTTGCCAATTTCTACTGATGGTTCATCCCCAATTACTCCAACATCACACACCCCCTTCTTGACCTCACAAAAAAGAACCAACCCTGGGATTGGTCTCCCAGTCACCAACAATCCTTCAATGAACTCAAATGACTGTTTCTTAGTCACCCAATCCTCCATCTCCCAGACCCTGCCCACCCCTTTGCCATCGCCACCAATGCCTCCAAATATGCCTCTGGTGGAGTCCTTCTCCAAACTGATGCTAATGGTGATTGGCATCCATGCTCTTACCTCTCACAATCCTTCTCCTCCACTGAACGCAACTACAATATCTATGATAGAGAGCTCCTTGCAGTCATTCGTGGCCTCAAAGCCTGGCACCACTACCTTCAAGGATCCTCCTTCCCTGTTGAAGTCTTCACTGATCACAAAAACCTTACATTCTTTTGCCAACCTCAGACACTCAACTGACGACAAGCTCATTGGTTACTTGACATCTCAGACTTTGACCTCCACCTGACCCACATCCCTGGTACCTCCCTCACAGCACTGGATGCCCTCTCTCGCTGACCAGATCTTCTCCCACCTACTGATGAGGACAATGACAATGTTATCCTCCTTCCTGACACCCTTTTCATCAACCTCATCAACACCTCCCTCCAAACCAAACTGGCTGCCTCCTCCACCTCAGACCCCCTTGTCCTAGATGCCCTACATGCTACCACCAGTGATGTCCCTGCTCAGTTCCACTTGTGTCTCTCCGATTGGCAATATGATGCTGGCATCCTCACCTTCCAAGGATGTATCTATGTTCCTCCTGATCTTCATCACTCTATTGTTGAATGACACCATGACCACACCTCCACTGGACATCCTGGATATCTCAAAACTTGCCAACTTGTCGCTGCCAAGTTTTGGTGGCCAGGCCTTGCTCAATTTGTTTGCAAATATGTTGAAGGATGCGCCCCCTGTCAATCTTCAAAAGCGAACATCCATCCCACTACCCCTCCCCTCTCCCCCATCATCTCTTCCTCCCCCATTCTTTTCTGACAGATCTCCTGTGACCTTATCATGGACCTCCCTGTCTTCTCAGGCTTTGATAGTCTTATGGTCATGGTTGACCATGGGCTTACTAAGGGGGTGATTCTCTGCCCTACCAAGAAATCTGTCTCTGCCAAAGGAATAGCCTCCCTCTTTTTCCACAAAGTTTACACCTGGTTCAGCCTCTATGACAAAATCATCTCAGATTGTGGACCCCAATTTGCCTCCTCTTTTGCAAAAGAACTTGGATGACTCCTCAGATACAACCTCTCCCTCTCCACTGCATACCACCCTCAATCCGATGGAGAAACTGAACAGGTAAACCAAGAAATAGAAACTTATCTTCAGATCTTTTGTGGCAATTCCCCTTCCACATGGTCTAACCTCATCTCCCATGCTGAATTCACACACAATCACCATCCCCATTCCATCACCAACAAATCCCCATTCTTCCTCATGATGGGATTTGAACCTCACCCCCTCCCCACCATCATTGCTGAAACCAACCTCCCTACAGTCGAAGAACAACTCAAACTCCTCTCTGCAGCTAGGGACAAAGCCCTGGCAGCCCATGAACTTGCCAGACAAGTTATGAAATCCCATTTCCATGGAAAATTCTCTCCCTTCTGTAAAGGCAACCAGGTTTGGCTAGAAGCCCAAAATCTGAAATGCCTTATCTCCCACCTGAAATTCACTCCCAAGCAAGAAGGCCCATTTACCATTACCCAGGTCCTTTCCCCCCTTACCTACAAACTCTGCCTCCCATGCACATGGAAAATACACCCAGTTTTCCACACCTCCTTGTTATCACCCTATCGTGAAAATGACATACACAGACCAAACTTCCCCTCTCCTCCACCTGACCTTATCAATAGAGAAGAGGAATATGAAATGGAAAAGATTATCCAACACTGCAGAACCCCAAACAACCAAAAATTCCTAGTCTGATGGAAAGGATACTCAGCCAAAGAAGACTCTTGGCTACCTGAATTGGAGTTCAACCATGCCAAGGAAATCCTATCTGATTATAAAGCTCTCCACCCTCACGTCTTTCCTTCCTCATTCCTTGCACCATCCACAAAACCCAAACATGTCCACCCCCACTAGATCTCCCTCCCCCACTGTGGCTACCACTGGCTGGACCACCCCCCTACTCTATCGTATTCAAGGCCTTGACTCCACTAATTACAACCCAGGCATTCCTTGACCTGCATCTCCCCCTTTGCATCTCCCTGCTCTCGACCCAAATCCAGTGGTCTCAGTCAAATTACCACTCTATGCCCAATGCATCCATCCTGACGCCTTCCCCATCACTGAACAATCTTCTCTAATGCTCCTTCTTGAAACCCCTCATCTCATTACCCCCCTTCATGCTCACTTAGAACCTTTCTCTCCTCTTGATACCTTACTTCTCCTCTTCCAAGAAATCCATAGCCTCTACCCCCTTGCCAACCAGATGTCAGATTACCCCACAGAACACATCACTGCCCTCCATGAAATCCACACTAAGCTGACCAACCTTGTCCTTTCCATCATGCACCAACTGGAAATGGACAAGCTAGCCAAGGATGTTCTACATTATACCCAAGAGCTTGACAAACACTGCTGCCTCCACCAGAACCCATTCCCAGAAGCTTCCGAAGAACCCCTCACCCTCAAGGAACTAGCCATCATGGAATGAGCAGAAGTTAGTTGGGAAGGACAACATAATGTACCTCTTTCCCCCAACCACTACCTCTACAGCTGGGCATGTTTCCATTGCCACCAACTCTCTCACATCCACATCAACTATCCATACTACATCTGTCCACACTGTGCTCGCCACTGCCCCAGCCACACCCAACATCGCTGCCCTCGTCACCCTTGTCCACATACCCTAAACCCCATAAATTCCTCTTCCTCCTCTTCAGCTTCTTCAACATACTCTAGGCATTCTGGCTTCACTCCCCCATCCCCACCCCAACCTCTCATTGAACGACTCTCCAACCCCCCATCCTCTGGTTCCAACTCTGGTTCCAGGCAAGTTCCCCCTCCATTCTATCATCATCATCAACCCCTCCATCCTTGTCACCATCATCGTCACCCCTCTCCTGATCCCGAACTTGCTGACTTAAACCTGAATGACAATGACCTGGGATATGATGACTCAGCATATGCCAACATGACTGGTTCCCCTGGCAGAGATAGATGTATGGATCTCTGATTCTTTCTTTTGATTTATTCTTTGTCATAACTTCAAATGTACTCTGGAGGTAATGTTACGATTCACTTCTTTTCAGTTGATATGATAGACCAGCCCGACCCAGTACCTTTTTACTTTCTTTAGAGTGCTCTAGAACATACAATGTGTTCGTTGCACACCTTTCATTTCCATTTTCTATTCTTGTTATCTTTGCTTCTGCTTCTCATGGAAGGTTCTATCTTCGTTTGCTTAGTAACAAACCTTCCATGACCTTCTATTAATTTCCATTCCTCACAGTACTTAAGCCATTGTTCTACTCAATGTATCTTCAGCTTAGTCCTGCTCAATCTTACCTTGATTCTCCTTGACATCCTCTGAACTCCTTTGTTGACTTCATCATTGGATGACCTCTTTGAAACCCTTGAACTCCTTTGTTGACCTCATTGTCAGATGACTCTCTTGAACCTCTTTGTCAACTTCATTGTTGGATGACTCTCTCAAACCTCTTCATCGACTCTATTGTTGGACAATCCCCTCAAATCTTGTCAATGTCTATCATTGACTGAACCTTTGACCTTCTGGCAAGTGTTCTTGTCTGAATACCCTTGAACCATTGACCCCGTTATTAGTTCCTTGAGCCTATGCTCATTCCTACCTGGACCAAGTGTAACAGTAAGCACATTGCCTGAGCCTTGTCCATTAATGTACAGATTAGGTGTTCTGCATGCCCATTCTGTTGGTGTGCATAAGGGGCAGACTGTTGGATGTTAACTCCATTGTCTTTTAGGAATTCAGTAAATGCTTTGGAGATGTGCTCTCCACCCACATCTGAGCACCAGTGTTTAATTGCAGCATTATACTGATTTCGGACTAGAGTGAACCATTGCTTGGTTGCTTGGAGTGTTTGGTTTTTGGACCATATTAAGGTGGTCCAGGCCATAGACATATAATCATCGTAAAAGACGACTGTGTACTTGTATTTACTGTATGACTGTATTTCAAAAGACTTTAAGTCTGAATGGATTAACTCAAAGGGAGCAGTTGCCCATGTCTCACTAAGAGGAAAGGGATGATTCGGCTGCTTGCTGAGCTGACAACCATGACAGATGCCAGTTTTGGAAGGGATCTTCATGTCAGGAAAATCCTTGACATGCTTTTTGGCATGCCTTATGACATCAGGGGACAAGTGTCCAAGACATCAGTGCATGAGCTCATATTCAATCTCAGAGGTGAGTGACGACATGCCGGAAGGCACATCATCAGGGAAGATTGGTTTGGCTTGAAGCCAATACATAGTGTTTCCACCATGACTGTGGA
This sequence comes from Boletales sp. KT-2023b, assembly GCA_038089675.1. Taxonomy (NCBI): domain Eukaryota; kingdom Fungi; phylum Basidiomycota; class Agaricomycetes; order Boletales; species Boletales sp. KT-2023b. The sequence continues at coordinate 7,697 of JBBPLE010000953.1, forward strand.
ATTCAAGGTAGGCTTCTTTAAAGCATTGATCCCAGATAGTAAGGTATCCAGGTCTGGCACAAAGTGTGAGGCAATGGTTTTGGAGTAGTGTACCCATTGACACAAGTCGAACAGCACATGAAGGCATGTGCAAGACAGGTGATAGACAGGCAATATGATTACCATACCATAATAGAACAGTGCCTCTACCAATGATAGGTGATCGGCTGTTTGCTGTGGAAGCCCACTGAGGTTGGTCAAACTTTTGGTATTCAACAAAGTCTGCTCAATCTGGTGAGAAGTGGGCTGATGCTCCAGAATTGAGTAACCACATGTCAGATGGAACTTTGTGTGTATGTGCTTTCTCCTTTCCTTTATAGTTCTTACTACATGAATCACACAATGCAAATTCATGAGTAGTAGATTTATTTGAACTATCTACTACAGGAAACATGTATATATGATTTACCTGAGGTGGAATTAACCACACATCAGTACCTGTTGTAGAAGGGATTGGATTTATGCACTGTGATGTGGACTCCATGAAGAAGCCCTTGATAAGGATATTTTTGGCATGATCACCAAAGTTGATGCCACACTCACGAAGATGATGATCACAGGTGAGAGTGATGGCACCAGTTGCCTTGTCATCATCTTTGTCCCAGTCCTCCTGCTTTTCCTCAGCTTGGCAAACTTCTTCAACCATTGGAGTGAAAGCAGCAGTAACAACATTTCTGCTGGAGTCTTTGACTTCTGCAATGGCAACTGGAACAGAAGGGTGAAGCTTCATGATCCTGGAGTAGACTCCAATGGATTGGAGGTAGTCATCCATTTGGGAATGCCATGCATGGTAGTTGTTGCCATTGAGCTTGGGAATGCCAGCAAGAGCAGAGGTAGACATATCAGGATAGATCTGGTGTAAGAATAAATTTTAGCCCAGAAGTCTTAATCTCGACTGTATTGAGAAAATTTGTGAGGTGCCACAAATAGGCATTACATGTGGATGTGGCAATATGCTTGTCCACATTTAGCACATGTGTGCAGATGTGGACGAATGCACATGTGTGTGGGAATGTCCCTGCCACATTTAGTGTGCATGTGCAAATGTGGCGGAATGCAGGAGCAGAATGAACCACTTCACTGAACATTCAGAGAGACAGAGTCTCCCCTTGCCAAAGCACAGAGAGCAGCTGCATCAAGCTGAATTAACAGTTTGATGCACTTGGCAGAATGAACTGCACAGAGCAGCTCTGATGTTCACCCATGGGAGTGGAAATTAATCCACATTGTGCATGATCCAGGCAGTTGCCAGAGTGGTAGGGCAGAAGTGAATCCACACACAAACCCACTTGGGGCTTATAACCTGTTGTGAGTATACTGTAACATACATCAGAAGGTTTGACTTACATACCTGGTGTAATGTCCGGGGAGGATCTTATGTGGGTGAGGTAAAGGATATTGAGAGAGAATCAATTAGAACTCAGCTACCCTGAGTATGTACTTATATACATAATGTGTGTGAACTCTATCTATACATAGTGTACAGTATTCATTTCAACACCTTTGTTATGTGACACAGTAACATTGACATCCCTTCACATTCTAGACTTTACTGTGTCTATTTACGCTTACTATCTATTTTTACTTAGAGATCCCAGATAGATTTCCTATGCATTCCCACTTGTGCAGCCCATGCTATTTATTCTCTTTACTTTCTCATCATCATTCATAGCCTCTGATCATAGCACCTTCACACAGACCTGCATAGCTCTATACTTAGTTTATGCAGCCCTAGGGCTATCCATCGACTCATAGTGACTCAGTATGACTAGCACTACTTAGTGTAAGTACTGGACGAACATGTACAGTAATGCTAAGCAATTCCTACCTTAGGTTTTTGCCTTCACATCCCTAGTCCTCCTCTGAGCTCATCCCTAAGTTGGCCTTAGTGCCTCCTCATCGTCGTCCTTAGTCTCCAGTCACCCAGAACCTCTGCGATCCTTCTGGAAGATCCTTGACATCATCTGATGTAAGAACACACCCCCATCCACCAGAACCCTTGATCTTCATTTCCAGAGTCTCTGACTTATGTCAGTATGTTATCCTCAGCCCCTGTCCTTGACCTAGGTGATTTCTGCTAGGTCTATGCTTGTTCCTACCTGGACCAAGTGTAACAAAAGGAATTACTTTTCTTCGATAGGACTACTATCTAGTAGATCCCACCATTTCACACCAGCACCCCAGAAACCCTAGGCCTTCGGGCAACCTTCATACCCCAGATTCACACTTCTACCAGGAATGTGTTCAGGAACCCTACCCCTCAGACTCAGATTCATCACACCACCCCACCCCAGTTCCTACTGACATAGAGGACAAAGACATAGAAATCCCTGCCTATGAAAATCCACTAGACACCCACCTACCACACAAACTCTCTGCACAGCTATCCTTAAATAGGGTACCCACACCACCATCTCCATTAATCCTCACACAACACCTCCACTTTACTGGAGGAACCGTCCCATCCACCATCATTCCCACATCAGTTCCCCATCCACAGATTCTACCCCTGCTTCTTCCCACAGAACCATCATCCCCAGTTCCATTAGTCAGCATGAGTGAAACAGCACCCCCCCCACATAAACCTGTAGACTTTCGCATTGCCCCCCCTGATCATTTTGATGGAAGCTATGCCACAGCCAAAGCTTGGTTTGCCTCTGT
>JBBPLE010000954.1:0-10389 GCA_038089675.1 Boletales sp. KT-2023b
TAGTGGGGGCAGATGTAGTATGGACAGTGGATATGGATATGGGAGAGTTGGTGGCAGTGGAAGCATGCCTGGTTGTAGAGGTAATGATCAGGAGAAAGAGGTGTATTATGCTGTCCATCCCAACTAACTTTGGCCCATTCCATGATGGCTAGTTCTTTGAGAGTGAGGGGTTCCTCAGAGGCTTCAGGGGATGGATTCTGGTGGAGGTGATGGTGTTCATCAAGTTCTCGGATATAGCATAGAACATCCTTAGCTAGTTTGTCCATTTCCAGTTGGTGCATGATGGAAAGGATGAGGTTGGTCAGCTTGGTGCGGGTTTCATGGAGAGTGGCAACATGTTCTGTGGGGTAGTTGGACATCTGGTTGGCAAGGGGATAAAGACTATGGATTTCTTGGAAAAGGAGGAGGAGGGTATCAAGGGGGGAGAAGGGTTCTAAATGAGTGTGAAGAGGAGTAATAAGGTGGGGGGTTTCAAGAAGGAGCATGAGGGAGGATTGTTTGGTGATGGGAAAGGGATCTGGATGGATACGTTGGGTGTAAAGGGATAGTTTGACAGAGATGACTGGGTTTGGGTTGAGAGTGGGGAGACATAGAGGGGGGGATGGAGGTTGAGGAATGCCTGGATTGTAATTAGTGGAGTCAAGGCCTTGGATATGGTAGAGCAAGGAGGTGGTCCAGCCAGTAGTAGCCTCAGTGGGGGAGGGGGATCTAGTGGGAGCGGACATGTTTGGTTTTCACAGGTGGTGCAAGGGATGAGGGAGGAAAGGTGTGGGGGTGGAGAGTTTTATATTCAGATAGGATTTCCTTGGCATGGTTGAGCTCTGACTCAGGTAACCAGGAGTCTTCTTTGGCTGAATATCCCTTCCATTGGACTAGAAATTTTCAGTTGTTCAGGGTTCCACAATGTTGGATGATCTTTTCCATTTCATATTCCTCTTCTCTGTTGATAAGGTCAGGTGGAGGGGAGGGGAAGTTCAGTCTGTGTATGTCATTTTCATGATAGGGTGATAACAGGGATGTGTGGAAGACCAGGTGTATTTTCCATGTTTGTGGGCGGCAGAGTTTGTAGGTAAGGGGGGAGAGGACCTGAGTAACGGTAAATGGGCCTTCTCGTTTGGGAGCGAACTTTGGATGGGAGATAAGGCATTTCAGATTTTGGGCTTCTAGCCAAACCTTGTCACCTTTATGGAAGGGAGTGAATTTTCCATGGAAATGGGATTTCATGACTTGTCTAGCAAGTTCGTGGGCCGCTAGGGCTTCATCTCTAGCTGCAGAGAGGAGTTTGAGTTGTTCTTTGACTGTGGGAAGGTTGGTTTCTGCAATGATAGTGGGGAGAGGGTGAGGTTCAAATCCCATCATGAGGAAGAATGGAGATTTATTGGTGACAGAGTGAGGGCGGTGATTGTGTGCAAATTCGGCATGGAAGATGAGGTCAGACCATGTGGAAGGGGAATTGCTGCAGAAGATTCAGAGATAGGTTTCTACCTCTTGGTTTACCTGTTTGGTTTCTCCATCAGATTGAGGATGGTATGTGGTGGAGAGGGAGAGGTTGTATCCAAGGAGTCATCCAAGTTCTTTTGTGAAGGAGGAGGCAAACTGGGGTCCATGATCTGAGATGATTTTGTCATAGAGGCCAAACTGAGTGTAGACTTTATGGAAAAAGAGGGAGGCGATTCCTTCAGTGGAGATGGACTTCTTGGTAGGGCAGAGAATCACCCCCTTAGTAAGCCCATGGTCAACTACAACCAAAAGACTGTCAAAGCCAGAGGAAACAGGGAGGTCTGTGATGAGATCACAAGAGATTTGTCAAAAAGGAATGGAGGAGGAAGAGGCAATGGGAAAGAGGGGGGGGTAGTAGGATGGATGTTTGCCTTTGAGGCTTGGCAGGGGGCACAACCTTCGACATATTTGCAAACAAACTGAGCAAGGCTTGGCCACCAAAACTCAGTGGCAATGAGTTGACAAGTTTTAAGGTATCCAGGGTGTCTGGCAGAGGTATGATCATGGTGTCGTTCAACGATGGAGTGTCGAAGGTCAGGAGGGACATAGATATGTCCTTGAAAGGTGAGGATGCCAGTGTCATATTGCCAGTCAGAGAGATGAGAGTGGAATCAAGCAGGAATATCTCCAGTGGTGGTGCATAGGGCATCGAGGACAAGGGGATCAGAGGCAGAGGAGGCAGCCAACTTGGTTTGGAGGGAGGTATTGATGAGGTTGACAAAGAGGGTGTCAGGAAGGAGGGTAACATTGTCGTTATCCTTGTTGGTAGGTGGGAGGAGGTCTGGTTGGTGAGAGAGGGCATTCAGTGCAGCAAGAGAGGTTCCAGGGATGTGGGTTAGGTGGAGGTCAAAGTCTGAGATATCAAGTAGCCAATGAGCCTGTCGTCAGTTGAGTTTCTGAGGTTGGTGGAAGTATGTGAGGTTTTTGTGATCTGTGAAGACCTTGACAGGGAAAGGGGATCCTTGAAGGTAGTGGCACCAGGCTTTGAGGCCACAAATGATGGCAAGGAGTTCCCTGTCATAGATGTTGTAGTTGTGTTCAGTGGATGAGAAGGATTGTGAGAGGTAGGAACATGGATGCCAATCTCCATTGGCATTGGTTTGAAGGAGGACTCCACCAGAGGCATATTTGGAGGCATCGGTGGTGATGGCAAAGGGGTGGGCAGGGTCTGGGAGGTGGAGGATTGGGCAACTGAGGAATAGCTGTTTGAGTTCGTCGAAGGATTGTTGGCAGCTAGGAGACCAGTCCCAGGGTTGGTTCTTCTTTGTCAGATCAAGGAGGGGGTGTGTGATGTTGGAGTAGTTGGGGATAAATCGTTGGTAGAAGTTGGCAAATCCTAAAAAGGATCAGATGTCTTTGACTTTGGTGGGGGTTGGCCATTCATGAATGCCATCCAGCTTTACTGGGTCCATGGCGAGCTCATCAGGGCAAACAATCATGCCAAGGTATTCAACCTCATTGGTAGTGAACTTGCACTTGTCAAGTTTGAGGTGGAGATCTAACTTGGTCATGTGTTGGAGTACTCATTTAGTTTGTTCCTCGTGGGTTTTGGCGTCTGGGGAGAAGATGAGGAGGTTGTCCATGTATATGACTAGCCATCCTTCTGTGATCATATTGCAGAAGGAGTCGTTCATGAAACGTTGGAAGGTGGCAGGGGAGTTGCAAAGACCAAAGAACATAACCATTGGTTCAAATAGTCCTTTATGGGTGATGAACACTGCTTTCCATTGGTGACCATCCTTGATCCGGATGTTGTTGTATCCCCAATGAACATTGAATTTGGTAAAGGTCTTGGCACCTTTGAGTTTATCAATGAGGTCAGATATGAGGGGGAGAGGGTAGGCATCACAGACAGTATGTTCATTGACATAGCGGTAGTCTTGGCAGGGTCAAAGGCCACTGTCCTTCTTTTTAACAAAGAAAAAGGGGGATGCTTGAGGGGAGTTGGATGGATGAATCTTTCCTGCCTTGAGGTTTTCATCAAGGAAGGCTTCTGTAGTGGCTTTCATGTCTGGGGAGAGGGGGTAGAGTTTGCCGATTTTGGGGGAGAAAGAGTCATCAAGGTTGATCTCATGGTCATAGGGTCAGCTGGGGGGAACGTGATCGGTCACTTCTTTTGAGAAGACGGAGGAGAAGGCTGAGTATTCGGGGGGAAGAGTTGCCTTTGGTTTGGCTTTTTCAGCAGCCATAGCTAGTTCTGTGGACATTATGAGTTTCGTGATGGTGGCAGAGGGAATGAAGCGAGATCTGCAACATATGATTCAATTGATGATTCAGTTGTTGTTGGCTTGTCGGAGGTATTGGGCTTCAGTATCCTTTTTCATGTAGTCATAGAGATGTCCATCCCAGATGGAGTTGACTTGTATATGTCGGGGTGGGCGGGTGGTTGGTGTCTGGGGGGTGGGGTTTAGTTTGGTTTGATTGTAGTATAATTCATGGGATTGGTTGGAGTTGAGGGAGATGGATAGTTCTCACTTGATCCAGTCGATAGTGGGGTTGGCTTGTCTAAGCCAGGGGAGTCCAAGGATTATGTTCTCCTTTCCACAGTTGAGGATGTAGAACATGATACAGTGCATGAGTTGTCCAATGCAGACATAGAGTGTAGTGGAAAAGTGGATAAGACCATTTTTGTTTGAGGATTGGTTGATGTTTTTGACAGTGATAGGGGAGGGGAGTCGTTTCTTTGGAAGACAATGTTTTTGGACAAAGTCCCAATCCATACAAGAGATTTGTGCTCCAGAGTCAACAAGAGCATAGGTTCCAATGGCTTTTAAGTGCAATGGTTTGACGATTTCAATGGGGATTTGCATGGATTGTTTGGTAATTGATGATACAAGTACAGGAGCACACATAAAAGAGGGAGAGCCTTGCATTGGGGAAGGTCTCTGTTTTAAAAATCCTCATTGGAAGGGATGAAGGAGATCTTTGCCACAGTTTCTTCTTCATCATTGTCCTCAACTTCTACTAGTCTTGGGACTTCTTCAACTTTCCTAACCTTTCTTTCTCCGGTTTTCTTTGGTTGGGAAGGGAAGTGGGGGCAGTCACCTGAGAGGTGTCCAGGCTTTCAGCAGTGGAAGCAAAGTCCTTTGGTGATACAGCATTTATGCTCTTTTGGGGTCAACTTAGATACTTTAATAGCATCAACGTCCATGGTGTCAGGGTCTTTCTGGGGGCAGGAGGAGGAGGAGGAGGAGAACGAATGGTAAGGGGAGTTGGTTTTGCCTCGTTTTGCCATATCATCAGCTCTTCCCCATTGGGTGAGGAAGTGGGTGGCTTTGGTGTACCATTTGTTGATTTTGATGGGGATGGTATCCATGGACATGATGCAATGCATGAGTTTGACATAGATGCCAGTGGAGAAGTATCTGATGAGGACATTTTGGTCAGTGATCCTGCTGATCTGGACATGGTTTCAGAATTCGGAGATATACTTGGTGAGGTTGGAGAAAGAGGGCTTTCCTTCCATCTTGGTAGAAGAGAGCCAGGTGATGGAGAGGGTGGTGGTGTCTTTATGTTCGAAGGTGGTGTTGAACTCTGTAATAAAGTCTGTATAGGTTCCAAAGCCTTTGTTTGTGCTGAGAGTGGTTTTTCAGAAGAAGGAGGCCTAGGTGAGGGCAGCTCCTTTAGTCATATATGAGAGGGTGAAGGTGATTTTCTTGGCATTGGTGGTATAGACTTCTTCATTGACAAGGAGGTAGGTTCAGACAGAGTCCAACCAGGTTGTGGCTTTAGCATAGTTGCCATCAAAGTTTTTGGGGGCACCAATGTGAAGTTCAACTGGTTTTGATGTCATGGTGGGATGAGGTGGTTGTGGGGGAAGGAAGGGGGGAAGTGGATGTGAGGGGGCGAACTGACAAGGGGGAATGGGAGTAGAGGATTGGGGAGGGGGAAGGAGAGGTCTGGTTACGGTGGGAGTGGAGAGAGGTGGTGTTGGTTCCCTGAGAGCAACATCTGGGGCGGGGACGAAGGTTTCCTTGTCAGAGTGTTCAGTGGAGGGGGGAGATTCTGAGGGGACTCAATAAGAGCATTGTAGTGCCCTTTCAAGGGCTCCTGGTGTTTGAGGGGAGGAAATGGTGAGAGACTACAGCGATGGTAGCTTGAAAGAGGAGCTTAGTCCTTTTGTTATGCTTGGTCCAGGTAGGAACAAGCATAGGCTCAAAGAACTAACTGTGGGGTCAAGGGTTCAAGGTAATTGGACAAGAAAGCTTGCCAGTAGGTCTAGGGAGTCGTCCAACAATGAGGTCGACAAAGGAGTTCAAGGGATTCAAGGAGATCAAGGTATGATTGAGCAGGACTAAGCTGAGGATACATCAAGTAGAACATCAGCTTAAGTACTGCAAGGAATGGAAACTAATAGAAAGTCATGGAAGGTTCGTTACTAAGCAATTGAAGATAGAACCTTCCATAAGAAATAGAAGCATAGATAACAAGAATAGAAAATGGAAATGAAAGGTGTGCGATGAACACATTGCATGTTCTAGAGCACTCTAAAGAAAGTAAAAGGTACTGGGCCAGGCTGGTCTATCATATCAACAAGGAAAGAGAAGAAAAAGAAGTGAATTGTAACACAGCCCCTGTCCTTGATCTAGGTGATTATCGCTAGGTCTATGCTTGTTCCTACCTGGGACAAGTGTAACAGACTATGAATGGGAGTGAAATGGGCCAGGACAGATGGAACATCATCAGAATCAATCTGAATCCCCTACTTGGAGTCAAACCACTTACAGACTATGAATGAAAGTGAAATGGGCCAGGACAGATAGGACACCATGAGCATCAATCTGAATCCCCCACTTGGAGTCAAACCACTTACAACCTAGGAATGTGAGTGAAATGTGCCAGGACAGATGAGATGCCATCAGCACCAATCTGAATCCCCCACCTAGAGTCAAACCACTTACTTGCTATAACAAGTAAAATGGGCCAGGAAAGATAAGACACCATCAGCACCAATCTGAATCTCCCATTTGGAGTCATACCACTTACATCCTATGAGTGAGAGTGAAATGGGCCAGGACAGATGGGAAACCATCAGCACCAATTTGAATCCCCCACTTGGAGTCTAACCACTCACAGACTATGAATGGGAGTGAAATAGGCCAAGACAGATGGAATACTATCAGTACCAATCTGGATCCACCACTTGGAGTCAAGCCACTTACCCACTATGAATGAGAATGAATTAGGCCAGGACAGGTGGGGTACCATTAGTACCAATCTGAATCCCCCACTTGGAGTCAAACCACTTACCCACTATGAATGAGTGAAATGGGCCAGGACAGATAGGATACCATCAGCACCAATCTGAATCCTCCACTTGGAGTCAAACCACTTACAGACTATAAATGAGAGTGAAATGGGCCAGGACAGATGGGACATCATCAGCACAAATCTGAATCCCCCCACTTGGATTCAAGCCACTTACCCACTATGAGTGAGAGTGAAATGGGCCAGGACAGATGGGATAACATCAGCACCAATCTGAATCCTCCACTTGGAGTCAAACCACTCACTCACTATGAATGAGAGTGAAATGAGCCAGGACAGATGGGACACTATCAGCACCAATCTGAATCCCTCACTTAGAGTCAAACCACTTACCTGCTATGAATCAGAGTAAAATGGGCCTGGGCAGATGGGGCACCATCAGCACCAATTTGAATCCCCCACTTGGATTCAAACCACTTACAGCCTATGAATGAGAATGAAATGGGCCAGGACAGATGGGAAACCATCAGTACCAATCTAAACCCCCCATTTGGAGTCTAACCACTTACATCCTATGAATGAAAGTGAAATGGGCCAGGACAGATGGAACACCATCAGCACAAATTTGAATCCCCCACTGGGAGTCAAACCACTTACCCACTATAAATGAGAATGAAATGAGCCAGGATAGATGGGACATCATCAACACCAATCTGAATCCCCCACTTGGAGTCAAACCACTTACAACTTATGAATAAGAGTGAAATGGGCCAGGACAGATGGGACACCATCAGCACAAATCTGAATCCCACTTTGAGTCAAACCACTTACCTCCTATGAATGAGAGTGAAATGGGCCAGGACAGATGGAACACCATCAGCACCAATCTGAATTCCCCACTTGGGGTCAAACCACTTACAGTGACTCCCAAAACTGTTACAATGTGCTAACCTTAACACAGTGTGCAAAGCGCACCGCAAACACCCGTGGGAATTACGCTTAGCATTGATGGGGCAAATAGTAGTACGCACTCACGGCTACCTATCGGACCCTGGGTCATGTGATTCCATCCAGGAATGGCAGAGATATGGCCATTTTAAAACAAGAACTCCATTGTAATAGTTTTGGGACTTTCAGTAATGAATATGGTATTTGATATTTATCAGTACTTGGTATATCCTCCTTTGGCTTTAATGACTGCCTGAATCCTCCTAGGCATGCTTTCAATCAATCCCTGACACACCTCAGCTGGTATCTTCTCCTGTTCCTCTTGAGTTCTTCTCCACAACTCCTCCATCCCCTTAGAAGGCTCCTCATAGTCTGCAAGCTTCCTTTTGAGGTAAAGCCAGACATGTTCTATGGGGCTAAGGTCTGAAGACTGTGCAGGCCATACCATAGTCTTAAATTCCTGCTCTTCTAGCCACTCCTTGACCTTCTTGCAGGTGTGCTTGGGGTCATTATCCTGCTGAAAAATGGTATCAGCAGGATTAAACTCATAAAACTCCAGGATATTCTGGAGTTCATCCTTCAAAATTTGACAGTAAATGTCACCATCCATCCTACCATCAATCTTGGCAGCATATCCAACCCCATTCCAGGTCATACAGCCCCACATCATCAAGGAACCACCACCAAACTTCACTGTCCCCTCCACCTGTTATGCTTGGTCCGGGTAGGAATGAGCGTAGGCTCAAAGAACTAATCAATGGGTCAAAGGTTCGGGGGATTCAGACAAGGGAGGCTTGCCAAATAACAAAGGAGTCATCTGACGATGAGTCGACGAAGGGTTCAAGGGTAATCGTCTGACGATGAGTCGACGAAGGGTTCAAGGGTAATTGTCTGACGATGAGTCGACGAAGGGTTCAAGGGTAATTGTCTGACGATGAGTCGACGAAGGGTTCAAGGGTAATCGTCTGACGATGAGTTGACAAAGGGTTCAAGGGTAATTGTCCAACGATGAGTCGATGAAGGTTCAAGGAGGTCAAGGTAGAATTGAGCAGGACTAAGCTAAGGATACATCAAGTATAGCAATGGCTTAAGTACTGTGAAGAATAGAAACTAATAGAAGGTCATGGAAGGTTGGTTACTAAGCGAAGTGAAGATAGAACCTTCCACAAGAAATAGAAGTGTAGATAACAAGAATAGAAAGCAGAAATGAAAGGTGTGTGACGAATATGTAGTGTGTTCTAGGGCACTCTAAAGAAAGTAAAGATACCAGGTCGGGCCGGCCTATTGTATTGAAGAGGAAGAAGTAAAAAGGAAATGAATCGTAACACCACCAACCTGTCACTAAGTCCCTCTCCTGCCTTTTTCCGTGCCCATTTGTGCCCATCTGATCCTAGGAAATTGATTTTGGTCTCATCTGACCATATTACCTGCTTCCAGTCCTCCAGAGTCCAGTTTTTGTGTGCATAGGCAAAGTCCAACTGTGCTTTGCAATGCTTTGCTGAGAGTAGAGGTCATTTAGACTTGACTACAGCCTTCATACCAACATTTTTCAAGTGACAACAGACTGTATTAGGATGGAGGAATTGGTTGGTGATGGTGGAGAGGGTTTTGGTGACCTGAACAGCATTCTCTGCCTTGTTACCAGTGATTAGGCACATAGCATGCCAGATATCAGTAGAGGAAAGCTTGGATGGACAGCCTCCAAGTGACTTCTGAAGGGTAGAACACTTCTTGGAATGAAGTCTGGAGATGGTAGCAGTACTCGGACCAGTACTGGATGCAATAGAGCAGACAGAGAGACCAGAATCCAGCTGAGAGAGAATAGTATGTTTTTGGGTATCAGAGAGAGGTTACATGATGATAGTGGTTGGAAGTCAAGAAGTGTGGGAACATTTTCAAGCTCAGACATCATGCACATATGTGTATCTTTGTTTGTAGCATCAAACAACATCAACTATCAGTTCATTTCATAGAGATCCTATGGTTCATAACAAAAGTCCCAAAACTGTTATAATGGAGTTCTTGTTTTTAAATGGCCATATCCCTGCCATTCCTGGATAGAATCACATGACCCAAGGTCTGATAGGTAGCCGGGAGTGTGTAATACTATTTGTCCCACCAATGCTAAGTGTGATTCCCACAGGTGTTTGCGGTGTGCTTTGTGCACAGTGTTAGGGTTAGCACATTGTAACAGTTTTGGGAGTCACTGTACAACCTATGAATGAGAGTGAAATGGACCAGGGCAGGTAGATCATCATCAGTACTAATCTAAACATTTTGCTTCACACTAGAGAAACATACCTTCACATGTGGAAACCAAGTTGCAATAGCCACAAATAATATTTTTCTTTCTTCATTCTCAAGAGGCTTGTTTGTCCTATATTTGCCAGCAACAAATTCCACCAAAGTTCTGTTAAGATCAGAAATCAATCAGTACAACCTATACAATAACTATTATGATCAGTGATACCCCCTATCTTTTTCTTCCTACACTGAGCAACAAAACTGCTGCAATGTTTGCTAGTTTTGTAATGTGTACAATATAACAAGTCGTGGCGTGGGAATACCGCTTAGCACTGGTGGAGCGAAATGTAGGGATCACTCCTGGCTATCTATCGCACCCTGGGTCATGTGATTCGGCTAAGAGGCGGTGGAGATATGATCATTTTAAACCCACTATGTCATTGCAACAGTTTTGTTGCTGATATCAAGGGTATCATAAATTAGTATGAA
>JBBPLE010000955.1:0-10388 GCA_038089675.1 Boletales sp. KT-2023b
TGTTTTAAAATGGCCATATCTCTGCCATTCCTGGATGGAATCACATGACCCAGGGTCCGATAGGTAGCCAGGGGTGTGTACTACTATTTGTCCCACCAATGCTAAGCGTAATTCCCACGGGTGTTTGTGGTGCGCTTCATGCGCCATGTTAGGGTTAGCACATTGTAACAGTTTTGGGAGTCACTGTATTCCCTGCATCTTCAGGAAAGAGGACATAATGGGCTGCAACAGCATATAGTGCTTTGTCCACTCTAAAATAAAACCCTATTGTTCCCTGACTATGAAGTGTCTTCAGGCCAGCAATTGGCAGGCCAAGTGCAGTTGTCACAGGATCAATGATAGTCTTGAGAGGATCAAAATCCAAGACAGGTGCAAACAGTTGTGAACCATCAAAGTTCCTGACCATTGACTCACAATATGCAACATCCACATCAGAAATGCCATATTTCCTAAGAAGATCAAGGATCTTGTTTGAAGAATGGAATGCAGCCTCTCCAGTAAGGGTATCTGGCAGAACTCCCACCCAAATGGTAACAGGAGTGGTAACAACTGTCCCACATGGTGTAGCCTTGATATCAACATTGTTGTTATCTTCCTTGTCCTCCTCCTCCTCCTCAGTGTCTTCATCCCCACCATTCTCAGGGACCTTGTTGTCCTTTTGTTCCCCAACCCAACTGAAACAGGCAAGATCCACAGATGAGTGCTGAATGTTTTGCTGGTCAAGAAGTTGAACAATCTTGGAATGAATGATGAATGTCAGCTTGCAAATTATTGTGCTCCAACTAGATCACATACTTTAGAACATATGATAGTCCACAGATCATTCTTGCCAAGCTTGTCATGGTCATTGACTGGCAGCAGCAGCATTGGGTGAGGATCTTCCCATGGTCCCAATGGTGGTGTGAAAATGTCCTGGGATGTCCAGAAGATCAGTTTAGGGCCATGACATGTGGGCCCATGGATACCAAAGTAATAAAGATGGGCTTCAAGCTTGGAGACATCATAGTGGGAGGGCTGGATGGGAGAGGCACCAGAGTCTTTCTCCTTCTCACAGAGGCTGCTGTAGTTGGGGTTGTGTGAATTGCAGTCATTGGATAGGAGGCCCCATGTAGTCTTCCTGGCTTGCTTGGCACACTCCTCATCAAATGCTGGTGAGTAGACATAGATCTCTAAATGATCATCCACTAGTACAAGTGGGTGAGTATAAAAATACCAATACTGTATAATATAAAAACTCACCTGCACTGTCACTTTGGAATGAGGACATGATGACTGACATGATATTGGCACTTGATACTGAGGGGTTATGTCAGAGAAATCCTTTGCTTATTGCAATTAGGGGTGATCACGATGATGGTTGTGATAAGATTGTTGACCATGTGCTGAGTTTGAATTATATTGAGAGACCATTGCAATGCGTGACGTGACTGACATCTGTGCTTCAGACGTGACCGCGTGACCTTTGTCCCGGGCACAACACTCATTCGCCGCAAACCCAAAGTGTAGGAGTAGAGTGTAAGTGTCGTTCGTTCAATATATTCACGTCTCATCCTATGTATTCTAGATCTGACGCACATGATGCCATCGTACCACTCCTCTCCTCCCCCTCCTTGTTGCACCTCGCGCCGCGTCTCAACCATCGAAATCCAAGTCCACACATCCTATGAATCAGCTTCGCACCCCGCCCCAAAATCATCCCGACGTGTCTCCGGTTCCGCAATTCCTCACACTGCGCAAGCCGCTTCTCAGCCTCATCACCCGCTATTGATTGCCACTCTCCTTTCGTTCCTCCTGTTTCTCCCGTTCCTCATGTTCGACATCCTCCCTCTTCGTCTCATATTTTTCCTGTGTGGTGCCATCGTAGTCGCGCTTCATCCCCGCATCAAAGATCCGTTGTCGAACGTCGCAAGCACCGCCCTGTACGGTTTTGGCCCGGGGCTCTCATTCCAACTCTCCATCTACATCCCTTGTTTACCGAATTCGCTCATCTTCGTTCCCTTTGCATTTCATCGTATCCGATGCTCCCCGCACCCTCCGTGCATGCGTACGTTCACGTTCACGTTCACCCCCGCGAGATGTATACCTGTTTTTTTCCGGCGGTTGATTGATGATGATAGTTTCGACGACCCTGCCATAAAGGTTTATCAGCAACACAGCATGAAACAGGACGGGCTGGTGGGCGAGGCGTTGGCCAAATGGAAGGATGGAGGTGCGAAGCTGATCTATGTACGTCTTGCGCACATTCTGATCTCGCATGATCAGATGTGATTGAAGAAGTTCTCGAAATGGATCCCTCCAACAAGTCCAAACTGGAGGCGACGAACAAGTTCTCATTTGTTGGAACGGGATAGGAAGGCGCCAACGCAGACGACCTTCGAGCCGAGGACGCTGTCACGAAGGGGATGCAAACGGTCAATCTCACCACGCCCGCAGCAGCTGCCCTTCTTAACGATGGAGTCGCTTATGTCTCAAACGCTGTGGCCGAGGCACAGTCATTGCAGACCACTTAGACAGGTTCAAGGCGTTTGATGGTGTCATCTCCGGTATCGCTCAGGTAGGTTCCATGCAGTGTATCGGAGGGTGTTCATCTGCATCGCGCCTAGATCCATCCGTACGCATCGCTAGCATAGTCGGTCATGTCCGCCGTCAACAAGGTCAGTCCAATCGTCGTTCACTGTTTGGTCGCTGAGTTTGGGTTCGCTAGGTTCTTGTCGATCGAAAAGCTCGTGATGATAAGATCGTCGGATTAGGAATAGCGGCAGTGATGAGTGACATGTTCACGTTCGTTCATGATGCCGACCCTTGGAAGATGGTCAACGCGCACATAGAACCCATCAAACGTTTGCTTCAGCAAGTGACCAAGTGCGGGTACTTTATCATCGTGTACGCGAAATACTAGGACTTTTGTTAGTCACTGTCTGTTTTTCGCTATCGGTGGCTGATTTTGATATCCAGGGATTCGAACCGCAAAATACACATGGTCGGATATTGGCAGACGAATTGCGGACTATGAGAGCAAGTTGCGGGAGCCGAAGAAGTCCTTGCAGGGGGTCGCCTTGCAGGCTGGAATCACCGTCCCATGAATGTCGTCGAGCACATCGGTAGGCCATCGTATCTACCACGACGACTTATATTCACGCATGCCCACCACAGCGGAATCCATTACCCTGGATGATATGCCATACGCATCCGGTGCGAGGTATGCGGAGAAAAATGGTTGTTGCCAGGGACGCGCGAGGCGCTTATCTGCAAAATCTGTGGTGTTCTTAACGATTCTGCCAAGTGCGCTCCGCATGTGTGCATTTTGACTGGCGTGGGCCGGGTCGGGCAAGTCTGCCGTTGCGCATCCGGTCGCGCGGTTGTTTTACGAGCAGAAAGGACTGAGATCGTCGTTTTGCTTCTCTAGCGTTGACATGGCGAGGCGGAATCCGGGAGATTTGATTAGCACGATTGCGCGCGACCCTGCGGAGAACGACCCTCAGTACACCCGCACTCTGGGACACCGTGAAAGGTGACCGTGCGAAGGGAACGTCGTCGACGGAACCGGTCAAACAGCTCATCGTCGAACCTAGCAGGCCGCTCAATCAATGGGACATCTAGTTGTCGTCATCGACGCTCTTGATGAAAGCGGTGATCTAGCCAATCGTACCCAGCTCCTCCAGGTCATCTCCGCGCGTCTTACTTCCAACACTTCCAACATTCCCGCCTCACCTCCGCTTCCTAATCACCACTCGCCCGAAAAGCGACATCGTTGATGCACTCACAGCATCATAAGCGAATGGGCCACGTACCAGAAGGGACCGTGGATGGAGATATCGCGGTTTTCATTCGTCAGTCCCTTTGTCGCTAGTCAGAGCTCGAGTCTTCTTTTCCAAACGAGGAATGGCTTCGGCTACTCGTCGATCGCTCCCAACATATATTTCAGTGGGCAGCCGCTGCATGCAAATCCATTCAAAGCATCGGTGCGACTGGAGTCAATCCCTGCAAGCGATTCAAGATGATCGCGCAAAGGGACAACCGCGCAACCAAGCACCCACTAGATGACCTGTACCTGTCCATTCTTGATCAGCTGTTCATGTTCGAGCCGGCGCGAGAATCTTTTCCGCGATGTGATGGCTGTCTTGCTTGCGCTGAAGGAGCCATCGTCATTCACTTCCCTTTCTACCCTTTTCGAATCAGATGATGATCTGGACATGCGGGTGATCATTCAATCCAGGGGTCCCTGTTGGAAGGTGTGCTTGACGAGATGGAGCCCATCCGGCCTCTTCATACCTCATTATACCTCATTTCGTGACTTCCAGCTTGTCAAGTACTGCAGCTTGTCCCGATTTTTTGCCATGTGTGCGAGGTGGTGCAATAAGATGTACAAGGCAGATGGACCGGCAATTCAGGTGGTCGATCGCTCTCGATGTTCAGATGGTACCTGTTCTATTGTGCAACGGATTTCGATGATACTAATGGGAATGACAGGGTGCTAAAATCTTGAGATGTTGGTGGAAATAATAATTTGGCTAATTTAGTGCCGACACTCCTGAGTCATTGGGCCTGGGAGCATCTTTCCATTGCCGCCAACGGGTCTGCCACGTTCCCAAGCAACTTGGGCAACTTTTGTCCCGCCGTCAACCCGCGATAGCGCGCCCAACCTGTCATGCACCAAAGGATGTCCTTTCCAATCACTCGCACGTCCGGTGGCCACGCGTTTCTTCGCCTGCCACGCCACCGAGATAGACCAAGAGCGCGTTAAACCAGCATAGACTGTCTGACTCGGGTCGTCCGGCACGGGTTATCCCCCGGGCGATGCGGTCCTCCGGACGGGATAGTGACAGGCCCTCGAGCGCCGCCGCGAGCTCCTGCACGACCGCGTTCTGGCACACGTCTGGACAAGCGCCGTGCACTGGCGGGATCCATCCTCGGTGCTGGGGTTTGCGTCGGTGGGCAGCATAGCGCGCGAGGGGGGGGGGGGGGGGGGGGGGGGGGGGGGGGGGGGGGGGGGGGGGGGGGGGGGGGGGGGGAGAGCACGCAGAAGCGGGAGAGAGGCGAAACGTGTCAGTTGACCTCATCGGGACCGTGCCACGATCTCGGGCCCGTCTCGATCGCGATGCATGCGGCGTCGGGCGGGGTCGGATGCGGTGCGACACACGTGAGCGGTGGGTAAAAGCGCTCGTCGACGGTGGAGTGGTATCTCCCTCGTATGTATCCTTGTAGATGAGGTTCTCGTCCACGAGCGCGTGCGCGACATCCGGGGTTGAAGACGTGGTGAGGCTGCAAGAAAAGGGCACCCACCCAGGGGTGTTCCGACGGTCGCGCGGTGCTGGGGCTACGTCATGTGCCCGATGCTGCGCAAGGGAGTGGAAAAAGTCTGATAACAGTGAGCAGATTGGTCCGAGTGAGATGGACGAAACAGGTGATCGGAAGGGCAGGTTGTTTTCTAGAATGTGCGAAGGGGCCATTCGAACCCAGAACGTGCGGCTCGGTTTGTCGTATGCTATTCTTGTAGAAGATCACTTCACAAGCAGGGTCTTAGCGGCTGGGGTTAAGACGGACGTACGCGCCAGCGGAACTTGCATAATGCCATAGAATAGCGCATCCTATGACACGGCCGCCCGGGGCGGACAACGAACGATGGCGTTTGCTGTACAGGACAATCCGTAAACGTGCGCGACACAGCGTAACGCATTAGGCCCTGTGCAGCATGTGTTTGTTAACGATAACGGCCTGTTTTGATTGGCTTACGCGTTTCGGCTACCTGCTTAAACTTCGGCTGTTATCGTTAACAGACGTGTGTTGTACAGGCTCTTATGCATGTTGGGCACAACAGGCAATTGTCATGTTTTCGAATGTTCTTGACCTTGCATCGGTACTCTCTGCGTTTCAAACATGAGCACTAAAAGATGGTGTAGGCTGAACGTCTAACCTTACACATTGGAGTAACATGGAGAAAAAAAACAATAACAAAGAAAACCAGGCGACGGGACAACACGGAAAAGTCCTTGGATTATACCCCAACACCGACACGATGGCCGACGACCTCGCGGCCGCCAGTACGCACCCCCACGCTCGTTCCATTCCGAGACCCCATCCCTGCCGCCGTCCCTGACTCGACACCGACACTGCCCCCACTGCTCAACGCACGTGCCCGTTTCAGCGCCGCCAACTCCGTCAACAATCTCGCCCGTTCTGTCAACAGCGAACTCGTCATCGAGGTCGATCCAGGCAAAGGTGATATCGATGTAGACATAGGTTCTTTGGCCCTGGCACGAGAGGACGGTGGAGACGAAGCGCGCCCCGTCCTTTTTTCCATCGACATAGAAGGTGGCATGGATACAGGCGCACGCGTTCTTGTCCCAGACCCTAGCGTGCTGCCGCTGGCAGCACCTCGTAAGCTCCCGGGCGTCGTAAACGAGGGAGCAGTATATGATGGCGAATGCTCCGTGTGTGAGCGTCCTGTGGCACGCGTCTGGAGCTGGGTCTGGGATCGACGTGACAACCGGGGTTTCGCAGGTGTGCTAGTGTTGTTGGGTGTTGAAAAGGAAACGTCAAAGGGTGGGTCCGAGTGTGAGGGTGGAGGGCTTGGACTTGGACTTGGACTTGGACTGGGCCGCAGATAGACAGACACGTGCTTCGATGCAGAGGTGGATGGAGGTGGAGACGGAGAAAGCGATGGCGCAGGGGATGGCGAGAAGCGCCGTGGTGTGTGCAAAGTACCGGATTCTAGATGGAGGTTTGATGGCACCGCTGCTGTACGACGAGACAACGGATTGGAGAGTGCATCCGGGCGCGTGTATTTCTGTGATGCGGACGGCAGTCCCGCACCAGACCCTGAGCCAACGTTGGAGTTGAACGCACGTGACCGAGCTTGAGATCGGGATGCAGCAAACTGGCTCAATTCAATGGTGGGATCTACAGGTTCGATCCATCCGGTGAGGCGGACGCGTCGGGGGGTTGGGGTTGGAGGCGCATACGGGTCATCGTTGTCCTGCTCGTCTTCGTCTCTGGAAGGAGCGACTTCGGGAGTGTGTTGGAGTGAGGCTGATGCATCAAAGGACGCGAGCGCGCGGATATACGAAGGGTCTTCTAGTTCGTGTATACAACGTGGGCGGAATATGGGTGGCCGGTCGTCATCTTCCTCTGCGTCCTGCATCATCTGGACGGGGTCGTACAGTTGGACAGTATCCTGAGACACTTCTTCGAATTGGTCTGGATCGTCATTCAGGTT
Organism: Boletales sp. KT-2023b; assembly: GCA_038089675.1. Classification (NCBI taxonomy): domain Eukaryota; kingdom Fungi; phylum Basidiomycota; class Agaricomycetes; order Boletales; species Boletales sp. KT-2023b. Next base: position 7,217 of record JBBPLE010000955.1, read on the forward strand.
GGACACGGTCGTGCGGGATGAAACGCTTCGCGCACGAATGGAAAGATCAGTACCAGTCGTGGCAGACGCGGACATGGAGGGTTCGGGCGATTGTACGAGAGGGTGACGAGGAACATCTGTGATGTGTGAAAGGACAGAAAAGTCAGGATCAGTCTCTGGGATGGATGGAGATGGGGATTGTGGACGAGGGGACCGGGGATTCTGACTAGGAGAGGGCCGGAGAAGAAGTGAGGTAGAAAAGTCGGCAGAGTCGCCTTCGTCGCCATAAGAGTGGTAGTTGGAGTATAACGAGCGCGAGTGAGAGATGCGATGTGATGATTTTGTTCGTGGCAAGATACGCTTGCGACGGGCCAGCCAGCATAAGAGTTCACCAATAAAGATGGTTTCGTCCCAACCACCGTCGGCGAGTCGCTCAGGGTCCACCTCACCGAGACCGATTTCATCGATCCAGCCATCGACGCTGACACCACCTGCGCCGGCAAGCATGGAGTCGTCTACGTTGGGAGTAGCAACGGAGTGGTCTGGATTTGCATCAGTACCACCGCGGAGGATATCACACTCGAGAACGCCAAGAAGGACAAGCATGGCGCGTGCTTTCGCATCTCTTGTGCGTGACTGGCGAATGGCGGTGGGTACTGGAAGACGCGCACTGATAAGAGATTCAAATATGGCGAGAAGAAGGGAAGGCGTAAGGTCGGTTGGGTGTTCCACCGTGAAGGGGAGATCTAGGGCGGCGAGAAGAGCGTTGAGGGACGGAATAAACGCCGGCAGAAGGGGGCGCGGAGGGTGCGTGGACATTGTGTGTCGCGACGTCGTCGTCGACGATGATGAACAACAGAAAAGCTTATGTAATCATCCAGGTTTCCCCAGTGTCGAATGGTCATACTGCTAGGTGATCCCGGCCTTGCCACCACTCGTCATTGAATCCGGCTCCGTGAGTGAACCCATGTCCTATTTTCTGTTCAAGGGTTGAGGTCGCCGTGATTAAATTACAGCATTCGAAGCGACCCGTCCCATAATGCAATGCCTGTTTGATAGGCATCCAAAATCTCATGGGTGCTGTGTAAGTGCCGTTCGTTCTATATATCGTCACATCTCATCTTATGTATTCTAGATCTGACGCACACTATGCCATCGTACCACTCCCCCCCTCCCTGTTGCACCTCGCGCCGCGTCTCAACCATCGAAATCCAAGTCCACATCCCATGAATCAGCTTCGCTCCCCGCCCCAAAACCATCCCGATGCGTCTGCAATTCCGCAATCTCTTACACTGCGCCGGCCGCTCAGCCTCATCACCCGCTATTGATTGCCACTCTCCTTTCGTTCTTTCTGTTTCTCCCGCCCCTCACGTTCGACATCCTCCCTCTTCGCCTCATATTTTTCCTGTGTGGTGTAGGCAACGTAGTTGCGCTTCAGGACAGCAGCAACCTCACGTTCTCGCTCTCTCCCGGCTGGGCGTTTGTCGAGACGGAGAGTTGGCGCCTTGATTTAAAGGCATCGTGAGCCGTCGAAAAGGATGCCCATTGTAGTGCGAGTGTCTGTGTGGGTGCGGACGAAGGTGTGTGAGGATCGCGTCGCTTGTTTTCAACTGACGCATCGGAGCAGATTGATGGACGTATACAACCGATACGTAGACGCATCCACGACCGGATGGGCGACCGAGCGATGGGTGGGTGACGCGTTGACGTCGGTGGGTGCGGCACGTGTATTTCCAGGGTGTACGATAGCCGCTTGAGTATCGCGTTAAACTGGTTGTGTAATTAGGTGATTTTGGATGACATTGGTTGTCTTGATTTTGTTGCTATCGGTCGTATTTCCAGACCACCTTTTAGAGCCTGTACAACACACGTCTGTTAACGATAACAGCCGAAGTTTAAGCAGGTAGCCGAAACGCGTAAGCCAATCAAAACAGGCCGTTATCGTTAACAAACACATGCTGTACAGGGCCTTACCATTCTTTCATGGTAAGATAGAAGTCAGACAGATCAGCAAACCTCAGGGTCAAAAGCGTGATTTTGCGTGACACAAGCCTTCAAAATATATAGGATATTCGAACAACACAGATAGCCACAATGTGCCGGCATCAAATTGTTGTAATCTACTCTCTACATTTTGATGCCTTTTCTTCTTTTTTAATGTTACACCAGCACGAGAAGATGAGCTTTCAGTGGTTAGCAGGAAAAATAAAACGCCGCCGCGTAGTGCAGCGTCTCGCGATGGTACGCTGTAAGTCGTCCTCGTGTCACATATCGGTCACAGGAGTCGGCTGTACTGCGTAATCACGTGACCGCAAGCCAATGAGACGTTACTTCACCGATTTATCTCCGTCTCCGTACGCTCACGAACCACCAATCTTCCTAGTTAGTGAGCGCTCACCATATTCAACCAGATGACACCGATTACAGTAAATACAACCCAAGATATCGATCCGACGATGTACGTTTTAGTCGTCGTGGTGTGCATTTACTGATCGGCGCGTTCCGACAGGCGGAAAACTATCACCATCACGAGTGAGATTTCGGCGCCAGGCCTTAGCGTTGAATATATGCTCATCTTCGTCCAGACATCGAATTATGCTCTCCTGAGCAGCGTAGATTCGGCCCGGCCAGGAAATACTATGTTGAAGCACGAGTGGGCGCTTCGAGCTCACGACAGAGGACGAAGACGGCAGGACAGAAGAAGAATGGTATACGTTGGGAGGAAAAGTGGTTTTTGTGGGTACATTCATTGCCTGACTCCGTCGTCGAACTGAATGTTGTCAGCGATGGGGACGACGATTCCGTGGTCGCAATAAATGTTTATCAACAACATAGCGTGAAAAAGGACGGGCTGGTGGGCAGTCTCATCTATACGGTCGGCGAGGTGTTGGCCAAATTGAAAGATGGAGGTGCGAGGCTAATCTATATACATCTTGCGCGTAATCTGATTTTCTGATCCCGCGTGATCAGATGTGATTGAAGAAGTTCTCGAAGAGGATCCCTCCAGCAAGCCCAAACGGGAGGTGAAGATGATCAGGTTTTCATTCGTTGCAAACGGACGGGAAAGTGCCAACGCAGACGACTTTCGAGCCGAGGACGCTGTCACCAAGGGGATGCAAGCGGTCAACCTCACCACGCCCGCAGCAGCTACCCTTCTTAATGATGGAGTCGCTAATGCTGCAAACGCTGTGGC
>JBBPLE010000959.1:0-10335 GCA_038089675.1 Boletales sp. KT-2023b
GTGGCTTTTCATTCTTCAGGGGTAAGGGGGTAGATTTTGGACACTTTGGGTATGAAAGTTTCATCCAAATTTATTTCATGATCATAAGATTGAGAGGGAGGAAGGCAATGAGCTGCATTTTCAGAGAGTACTTCTTCAAACTCACTATATTCTGAGGGAAGGGTGATGGTGTCTTTGATGTTTTTTGCTTCAATGGCTAGTTTGGTAGCAGTGGTGAAGGCTCAGATGTAGCTTTCCCTGAAGGGGTGTTGGAATCCAAATCTAGTGGCTCGGTGTGTGATTTGATTCATTACGGCCTGTTCACAAAAGTCTCCTGGTCCTTCCTGATCCAGGTATCGGCAGAGTAGGCTTTCCTTTCTATCTAGGTTAAGCGGAGTATGATTCATGGGTCAGAGGGTGGTCTTTGGGGTATAGAGTTCTTTTGTTTGATCTTTGTCTTCAGGTATTGATACTGTCCCTTTTGTCCAATCAATCATGGGATTGGTTTCTTTCAACCATGGGTGTTCTAAGATTATATTTTCCCTTCCACAATGCATTACATGGAAGCAGATTCTCTGGATGACATTATTGAGGTGTATTGGAATGAAGGTGGTGAATTTGATATCACTGTTTTGATTTTGGGTTTGATCAACATCCCTGACAGGGATGGGGGAAGGGAGTCTTTCTAGGGGGAGTTTCCATTGTTTGGCAAAGTGCCAATCGATGCAGGAGATGGTTGCACCAGAATCTACCAGTGCTTGGGTTCCAATGTCTTGGGATGTGCTCAGGATCGAAATAGGAAGATAAATAGCATTTCAATCACTTTGAGAAGTAAGTACAGGAGTGCATCTAGTTGGGGAGGGGGCCTGCGTTGGGTTGGACCTCCTCTCTAAAAACCCAAGACATGGTTGACTTCCATGTCATCATTGTTACATTCTTTGATTTCTTCAATGGTAGCAGTAGTGGTAGTTTGACAGACATTCCTGGGGGTGGGACAACTAGGGAATTTGGTACATTTGGTTGTGTTGTGTCCAGATTGCCAGCATCGGAAGCACAACCCCTTTTTGAAGCATTGTTTATGTTCTTCCAGGGTTAATCTCCAGATTCAGATAGCATCAACATCCATCGCATTAGGGTCATGTGTGGGTCAGGTGTGGGAGTGTGATTGGAAGGAGCAATATGGGGTGTGAGAGGGGTTTCTGCTGGATTGTGCAATGTCATTGGCTTTCTGGAATTGGCTGAGGAAATGTACAGCTTTGTTGTACCAATCATTGATCTTGGTTGGTACTGTATCCATGAACATGATATGTTTCATGAGGTTTACCATAACTCCAGCAGTGAAATACCCAATGAGGACATTTTCATCAGAGATTTCGGAGATCTGTATGTGATTTCTGAATTTGGTGATGTATCTGGTAAGATCAGCCATAGAGTTCCCTTTCATCCATAATGAATTGAGGGCAGTGATGGATACAGCTTTACTGTTGTGATGATAGAAGGTTCCTTGGTAGGCTTTTTTAAATTTGTTCCAAGTGATGGTTTCTTCATTTGTTATTATTTTGATATGGTAGGTTGCTGCCCATGTGGCCACAGATCCTTTTGTCATATATGAGAGACCATATGCCACTTTCTTGGTATTGTTGTTGTATACTTCTTCATTAACCAAGAAGTATAATATGATGGAGGTGAACCAAGCTTTGGCTGTGGTATAGCTTCCATCAAAATGATCAGGAGGGGCAATGTGGAGTTCTACAGGTTTATAGGGGGGTGCTGTTTCGCTCATGCTGACTGATGGGACTGGGGATGATGGTTCTGGAAGAAATGGGGGTAGAATCTGTGGGTGGGGGACTGGTGTGGGAATGATGGTAGACAGGATGGTTCCTCTGGTGAAGTGGAGGTGTTGTGTGAGGGTTAATGGAGATGGCAGTGTGGGTATCCTATTTGTTACACTTGGTCTGGGTAGGAACAAGCATAGACCTAGTGGTAGTCGCCTAGATCAAGGATAGGGGTCAAGGGTAACATACTGACATAAGTCAGGGACTCCAGAGATGAAGGTCAAGGGTTCCAGTGGACAAAGGTTCAAGGTTACATCAGATGATGTCAAGGATCTCCCAGAAGGATCGCAGAGGTTCTGGGTGGACTAAGATTAAGGACGACGATGAGGAGGTACTAAGGCCAAGCTTAGGGGGACTCAGAGGAGGACAAGGAAGTGAAGGCGAAAACCTAAGGTAGGAATTACTTAGTGTTACTGTACATGCATGGCCAGTATTTATACTAAGTAGTGCTAGTCATACTGAGTCACTATGAGTCAATGGATAGCCATAAGGCTACGGAAACTAAGTATAGAGCCATGCAAGTCTGTGTGAAGGTGCTGCAATCAAGGGCTATGAATGATGATGGGAAAATGAAGGATAAATAGTGTGGGCTGCATAAGTGGAAACACATAGGAAAAAGGTGATCAGAGATCTCTATGTAAATATAGATAGTAAGCATAAATAGACATGGTAAAGTCTAGAACATGAATGGATATTAATGTTACTGTGTCACATAGCAAAAGAATCAAAAGAAGATTGAGAGAGATTGTTATGTAACATAGAAAGAAAAGATAGGGGTTATCACCAATTGTAACACTATTTAAGGATAGTTGTGCAGAGAGTTTGTGTGAGAGGTGGGTGTCTAGTGGATTCTCATGGATGGAGATTTCAATGTCTTTGTCTTCTTCATCAGTAGGTACTGGGGTAGGGTGGTGTGATGAGTCTGAGTCTAAGGGATAGGGTTCTTGAACACGTTCCTGGTAGAATCGTGAATCTGGGGCATGAAGATTGCCCGAAGGCCTAGGGTTTCTGGGGCAGTGGTGTGAAATGGTGGAAGCTACTAGATAGTAGTCCTATCGAGAAGAAAGCAATTCCTTTTGTTACACTTGATCTGGGTAGGAACAAGCGTAGACCTAGTGGTAATTGCCTAGGTCAAGGACAGGGGCTAGGGATAATGTACTGACGTAAATCAGGGACTCTGTAGATGAAGGTCAAGGGTTCTGGTGGATGAAGATGTGTTCTTTACATCAAATGACATCAAGGATCTTCCAGAAGGATCACAGAGGTTCTGGGTGGTTGGAGACTAAGGATGACAATGAGGAGGCACTAAGGCCAACTTAGAGGTGAACTCAAAGGAGGACTGGGGATGTGAAGGCAAAAACCTAAGGTAGGAATTGCTTATTGTTACTGTACAAGAATGGCCAGTATTTATACTAAGTAGTGCTAGTCATACTGAGTCACTATGAGTCAGTGGATAGCCATGAGGCTGTGGACACTAAGTATAACGCTATACAAAACTGTGCAAAGGTGCTGTGATCAAGGGCTATGTGTGATGATGAGAAATAAGAGGAATAAATAGCACAGGCTGTGCAAATGGAGACACATAGGAAATCTAGTTGGGATCTCTAAGTAAAAATAGATAGTAAGCATAAATAGACATGGTAAAGTCTAGAATGTGAAGGGAGATCAATGTTACTGTGTTGCATAGCAAGAGAATCAAAAGAAGATTGAGACAGATTATTATGTAACAGGGAAAGAAAAGATAGGGGGAAATCACCAATCATAACACCCTCCACCTGACCTTATCAATGGAGAAGAGGAATATGAAATGAAAAAGATTATCTGACACCATGGAACCCCAAACAACCAAAATTTTCTAGTCCAATGGAAGGGATACTCAGCCAAAGAAGACTAATGGCTACCTGAATCAGAGTTTAACCATGCAAAGGAAATTCTCTCCAACTATAAAACCCTTCATCCTCACACCTTCCCTTCCCCACCCCCCACATTGTCCACTAAACCCAAACATGTCCATGTTGAAATGAATACTGTACACTATGTATAGATAGAGTTCACACACATTATGTATATAAATACATACTCAGGGTAGCTGAGTTCTAATCAATTCTCTTTCGATATTCTTTACCTCATCCATATAAGATCCTCCCCAGACATTACACCAGGTATGTAAGTCAGACCTTCCAATGTATGATACAGTGTATTTGCAACAGGTTATGAGCCCTGAGTGGGTCTGCATGCAGATTCACTTCTGCCCTACCACTCTGGCAACCACCTGGATCATGCATGATGCAGATTAATTTCCACTCCCATGGGTGAACATCAGAGCTGCTCTGTGCAGTTCATTCCACCAAGCACATTGAACTGTTAATTCAGATTGATGCAGATGCTCTCAGTGCTTTAGCAAGGGGAGACCATGTCCCCTTGGCTGATGAGCTCTGAACGTTCAGCAATGTGGCTTGCTCTGCTCCCTTACCCACATTCCACTGCATTTCACACATTTGCTGAATTGTGGCCATGTAAGGTTACTAAAGCTGACGTTTATTCTTACACCAGATCTATCCTGATATGTCTACCTCTGCTCTCACTGGTATTCCCAAACTCAACAGTAATAACTACTGTGCATGATGTTCCCAGATGGACAACTACCTCTGATCCATTGGAGTATACTCCAGGATCATGAAGCTTTGTCCCTCTATTCCAGTTGCCATAGCAGAGGTCAAGGACTCTGGCAGAAACGTTGTCACTCCCACCTTCACTCCAATGGCTGAAGAAGTTTGCCAAGCTGAGGAAAAGCAGGAGGACTGGAACAAGGATGATGACAAGGCAACTGGTGCCATTGCTCTCACCTGTGATCATCACGTTCACAAGTGTGCCATCAATTTCAGCAACTATGCCAAAAATATCCTTATCAAGCTTGAAAAATGCTTCAATCATCCCACAGTCTCCTTTGCTATCACTGAGTTCAAGGCTCTCATGAGCCTTATCATTCCCAACAATAATTCACTGGTTTCATCTTTTTCCAAATTGGATACCTTCTTCTCATGTCTATCCAACTTCAGATACCTGGTCAATGATAAGATAAAGTCATTGATTGTTATCTCTAAGATACCAAAGTACACAGATCACATCGCTGCTGCTATCACCACAGCGAAGCCTGAGACTGACTCCAAAGGGGTCATTACCAAAACAGTACCAACTGTTGATGAAATCTCCCAACAAATAGAAGTGTCATGGCAGACATATGCCCAATGCTGTCCTGCAAAGGATGCTCAGCCTCAACAGGCCAATAAGGTCAGTGCTGTCAAACAGCAGCAAGGAGACCCCAAATTCTCCCAGCAGCAGCAGTTGAACCAAGGTGGTTCCTCTAATCAGGGGAACAGCCAAAAGAAGCAGTGCCATGAAGGTAATTGCTCTGAACAGAGTGATGATAAGTGTAAGGAGAAAAAGAAGACCAAGAAGGAAAAGAAACAGGCTGAGGCTGCTCAAGCCTCCGCCTCCTTCACCTTCACCTCCTCTACCACCATCTCACCCACTGCCACCTTGTTTACATCACCCATCCCTGACCCATGCAGATAAGCACATATGCCTGGCACCACCCACTATGGTCCACCCACCTTTCCTCTAACACAGGAAAGCATATCACTTGCATGATGCCTCAAGGTCCTTGTGACCTCCTCTACTTTACACAACCTTGAACCAGTTGCATCCTGCTGCTCCAAGCAAAACCGCACAGAGCAAACCCTCTCTGATTGTCTGTTCACCCCACTCTCTGAGCAGATCAGCAATATCCCACTCACCAGCACCACCAGCTTGATGGAGATCAATGAGGAGGACACTGTAAGTCTGGGCAATGATGCCTATGATGAATACATTGAGGGCTTCTTCATGGAGTCCACATCATAATGCATAAATCCATTTCCTTCTACAACAGGTACTGACGCATGGTTAATTCCACCTCAGGTAAATTGTATATACACATTTCCTGTAGTAGATAGTTCAAATAAATCTACTACTCACAAATTCACATTGTGTGATTCATGTAGTAAGAACAATAAAGGAAAGGAGAAAGCACATACACATAAGGTTTCATCCAACATGTGGTTACTTGACTCTGGAGCTTCAGCTCACTTCTCATGAGATCAAGCAGACTTTGTTGAATACCAAAAGTTCAACCAACCTCAGTGGGCTTCCACAGCAAATGGCTGATCACCCATTATTGGTAGAGGCACCATTTTACTACAGTATGGTAATCATATTGCCTGTCTATCACCTGTCTTGCACATGCCTTCATGTGCTGCTCGACTTGTGTCAATGGGTACACTGCTACAAAACCATTGCCTCACACTTCATGCCAGACCCAGATATCTCACTATCTGGGATCAATGCTTTAAAGAAGCCTACCTTGAATTCCATAGTCATGGTGGAAACACTATGTATTGGCTTCAAGCCAAACCTATCTTCCCTGATGACGTGCCTTCTGGCATGTCATCACTTGCCTCTGAGATTGAATATGAACTCATGCACCAACATCTTGGACACTTGTCCCCTGATGTCATAAGGCATGCCAAGAAGCATGTCAAGGATTTTCCTGATGTGAAGATCCCTTCCAAAACTGGCATCTGTCATGGTTGTCAGCTTGGCAAACAGCTGAAACATCCCTTTCCTCTTAGCGAGATGGGGGCAACTGCTCCCTTTGAGTTAATCCATTCAGATTTAAAGTCTTTTGAAGTATCATATGGTAAATACAAGTATGCAGTTGTCTTTTATGATGATTACACTTCTATGGCCTGGACCACCTTAATATGGTCCAAGGATCAAACACTCCGAGCAACCAAGCAATGGTTTGCTCTTGTCCAAAATCAGTATAATGCTACAATTAAGCACTGGCACTCAAATGCAAGTGGAGAGTATATCTCTAAAGCATTTACTGAATTCCTAAAAGACATTGGAGTTAACATCCAACAGTCTGCCTCTGATGCACACCAACAGAACAGGCATGTGGAACACCTAATCCATACACTAATGGACAAGGCTCAGGCAATGTGTTTACAAGCTTGCCTACCTCCCTCCTATTGGGAATGGGCTCTGCTCCATGCAACCCATATTTACAACAGGACTCCTCAAGTCTGCCTTAAATGGGAAACCCCCTACACACTACTTAAGGGGGAAAAACCATCTATCTCCCATTTATGGGTATTTGGATGTGGTGCCTATGTGCACATTCCAGCTGAACACCATGGTGGTAAACTGCAACCAAAATCACAGTTGATGATCTACTTGGGTGTTGCCCCTGGTAGTGACTCCAATTATTTATTTATGTGCCCAGACAATTCTGTCTGTACATCCACACATGCAATATTTGATGAGACATTGTTTCCTCAATGTGGACACTCTCATCCTCACTACCCACACTCTGGACCACCTGTTGCTCCTCATGAGCACAAGGGATCAAACCCTCAAAAACCCACAAAACCAGCAGATGTGCGAGATGCAGCCCCTGCTGCTCCCCATTGTAAGCCTAAAGTTACTGCAACTAGCAATGATAAGTCAGTTGTGGCCTCTGACATTACCACAACTAGCAATGATGAGTCAATTGTGGCCCCATGCCACTCTCACAACCATTGCTGGGCCACATCTATGGACTCTGAGTCACTTGCAGCCATTTCATCTTCATCCGATTTGTCCTCTGATGAGTCCAATGAGTCTGAACCCCCACATACAAGGACCCCTAGCCCAGCTCCAATACCTCTAGTTACTCCACCCTCACATCACCCACCTCCTGTCAGCCCACCTCCACTCTGGCAGAGCAAACACCTTCACAACCCACCAACATGCCCAGGAAATATCTTTGGCAAGTGACACCATCCACTTCAACAACTGAGAGATGTTGAGAGTAATTCCCATTGGAAGGAGCTTACAGGTGAAACACCTGGTCCCTTTTGTGCACTGGACACAACCCTGGATTCACCTGCTGTCCCTGGTGGACTCCCCCCATCTCCTACTTCTGAGGAGGATGTTGACCATCTCACATGGGAAGGGGGAGATGTATTGGTCTCATTCCTTTGCAGTCATGCACTTCCACATGATACCACATTTGGAGCATCCCCTAATTTGTGGGAATGGATGTTTTGCAATATCCTACAGCTCCCTGAGCAAGAGCAAAAGGATTGGCTTAAGGCCTGCGAAGATCAATTACAAATGCTCAAAGACTGAAAGGTCTATGAAATAGTTCTGCACTCACAACACTAAAAGGTGATTAAGAACCACTGGGTTTTCAATGAAAAGTCAGATGGTTGTAAAAAAGCCTGCCTAGTAGCCAAAGGCTTCTCACAGGTTGAAGGGCTGGATGTTATGCTTGGTCCGGGTAGGAACGAGTGTAGGCTCAAAGAACTAATAGAAAGTCAAAGGTTCGAGGGATTCAGACAAGGGAGGCTTGCCGAATAACAAGGGGGTCATCTGACGATAAAGTTGACGAAGAGATTCAAAGGTGATCATCCGACAATGGAGTCAACAAAGAGGTTCTAAGGTAATCGTCCGACAATGGAGTCGACAAAGAGGTTCAAGAGATTCGTCCGACAATAGAGTCGACAAAGGTTTCAAGGGTAATCATCCGATGATGAGGTCAACGAGGGGTTCGAGGAGGTCAAGGTAGAATTGAGCAGGACTAAGCTAAGGTTACATCAAGTAAGACGGTGGCTTAAGTACTGCGAAGAATAGAAATTAATAGAAGGTCATGGAAGGTTGGTTACTAAGCAAAGTGAAGATAGAACCTTCCATGAGAAATAGAAGCGTAGATAACAAGAATAGAAAGCAGGAATGAAAGGTGTGCGACAAACACATTGTATGTTCTAGAGCACTCTAAAGAAAGTAGAGATACCGGGTCGGGCTGGTCTATCGTATCGAAGAGTAAGAAGTAAAAAGAAATGAATTGTAACACTGGACTTTGACCAAGTCTTCTCCCCAGTTGTATGTTTCGAGACCATGCAATGTATATTTGCCCTCTTGGCCCTGGAAGGATGGTACATAACAGGGCTTGACGTATGCTCTGCATACCTTTATGGTAAACTGGATGACAAAATCTATATGGAGTTTCCTGAAGGGTTCATGCCTCCCAATGCAAAAGGCAAAGTCCTCTGCCTCACATGCACACTTTATGGACTCAAGCAAGCTGGCCTAGCCTGGTGGAAAGCGCTTGATAAATCCATGGTGGAACTCGGTTTCAAACAATTAAAGACCAATGCTGGACTCTTTATATACCACAATGGCAAAAATGTTGTACTTGCAGTAGTTTACATTGATGATGCCCTCTTCTGTGGCCCCAACAAATCTTTCATAGACAAGATTAAGGCTGCATTTATGAAAAAGTGGGAATGTTGCAATCTTGGAGAACCATCCAAATTCCTCCAGATGAATATCCATCAAGAAGGTCACTCTATCCAGATTGACCAAAAAAACTACCTCAACAAAGTACTTGAACAATGCAGCATGTCAAATGTCAAATCTGCACCCACTCCTCTCCCACAGGGTTATTACCCAGTGAAGAACAATACACTGGTCCAACATGAATTATGGATGTGTTTTCAGACTGTGATCAGATCATTGCTATATCTAATGATCAGCACCCATCCAGACATAGCATATGCCATTACCCAACTGGCTCACATGTCAGCCAATCCATCTCAGGAGCACCTAGATCAGGCCCTGTATATCTGCCATTATCTTGTCAGCACTCGCAATTACACACTCATTTATAATGGTGCCAGCAGCAAAGGCTTAATTGCCTGTACAGATTCGGATTGGGTGCAGGATGTTAATACTATGCACTCCCAAACTGGCTTTTACCTTAAATTAGCTGATGGTGTGTTTTTGTGGAATTCACACTTACAAAAAACCACTGCTGTCTCTTCCACTGAAGCAGAGTACATGGCACTAAGTGACTGTTCTCATCAATGCATGTGGATACATGAGATGATGGGCAAACTTGGCTATAAGCTAAGACCTATCCCTATCTGTGGCAATAATCAGGGTAGCCTATTCATTGCACAAAACCCTGTGACCAAAAAGTGTAATAAGCACATCTGTGTGAAATACCATTTCATATGCAATGCAGTCATGACCCATAAGCTAGTCAAACTTTTCTATATCCCTGGGACTGACAATCCTGCAGACATGTTCACTAAGAACCTTGGACAAGTCAAGTTCAATGAATTCTGTTCACAGCTTGGTCTGGAGTTTTACTCCACTTAAAAAGTACTTTACCCTTTGTATGCTTATGCATCTAATCAATGACTAAGCAAGGGGGAGTGTTGAAATGAATACTGTATGCTATGTATAGATAGAGTTCACACACATTATGTATATAAGTATGTACTCAGGGTAGCTGAGTTCTAATTGATTCTCTTTTGATATCCTTTACCTCACCCACATAAGATCCTCCCTGGACATTACACCAGGTATGTAAGTCAGACCTTCCAATGTATGATACAGTGTACTCACAACACATGTTTCAACTTCCATTCTG